>LNAC01001436.1:85142-102715 GCA_002007465.1 Ailurus styani
AAAACAAACTGAGGGTTACTGGGGGGTGGGAGGGTAGGGATAGGGTGGATGGGTTATGGACATTGGGGAGGGTTTGTGCTTTGGTGAATGCTGTGAAAGATGTAAGCCTGATGATTCACAGACCTGTACCCCTTGGGCAAATAATGAAAATAAAATTTAAAAAAAAAAAGGAAAAAAAAAACCACTAAAAAAAAAATTTACTTTCTTGGTGAGGCTGTAAAAACTCAGAAGTTTTTCATATTTATAGAGTTGAACAGTACCTCCCACTGTATAAACACTTCCTATTTGGGATTAAAAATAAAAAATTAGCCTAGATTTTTGCATATACCTGACATGGTCCAGCTTTTTAAGTTGAAGTATAATTAATATACGGTGTTATATTAGTTTTGGATGTACAATATAATGACTCAACAATTCTATACATGACTCAGTGTTCATCATGATAGTGTACGCTTATGACATAGTCCAGTTTTTAGTGAACTTGGTCCAAGTACTCCTTCAGGCATGAGAGGGTAAAGAAATCTGGTTAAACATCAAACCTCTAAAACTGATCATTAGTGTTACCGAACAGTCAATCTTCCTCCGACACAGAAATAAGACAGTGGCAAACTGGCTTCTATGGCAGAGTTAGAGTTAGTTGGGCCTCATTAGCAGTACCTTTTGTACCAGCTACCAGGAGAGCCTGTAAACTGGTCGAACAGCTGTACATTTCCAGGCTATTCATTTTCTTGTGTTACATACTGTAAGAGGACAATTTTGTATTTTGCAATTAACTTTGAACTTAATGGAAATGAATCCTTTTTTAGTTTAGATTTTATCTTATGAATAGTCATTTACAGGGGAAAGCAAACTTTCTCTGGTCAAGCAAGAATATCATCCTTTCTCACTATGTCTAACACCTTCACCTCCCAAACATTTGTTTACCATCCATGCTATCTCCCTAAATGAGACCTCTCAAGAGTGTTCTGGGCTATCAAAATGAAGGAAGGATCCAGTGCTGAAAACAAATCTGAGGCAGAAGAGTTCAAACTCTGATATGCCAAGTTCAGATTAACCAGAGCAAAGAATATGAGAAGGCAAAATAAACTCTGCAAAAAAACCAGCCCAGAGTCAGAAGAAAAAAAAAATCACCCCAAAACACAATCCCATTCAAAAGTAGATGACACTGCAACTGTCTACATGTCCCTCTGAATTTTTTCTTTAATCAACTTTTCTGTAACTCACTCAAGATGGACACACCTGAGTGGACAAGCTGACCTGACATGAGAAGCTCATGAGAAGCTCACTGAATCATTCTTGAGTCAGAGACTGAAGTTTCTCTCACAACTAGCAGCCTGAGGTCATCTGCAGTACTTTGTTAGACAATTAAAGAATCTTTTCAGCGCAGTGACGCAGTGTGTCCCGCCTTATCATCATGATTGTCAATGGACACCATTTTAAGGCCCATCAGTCTGTTTGGGCTGCTTGCATAATTTTTATTCAACTGGATGCAGCATAAAAAACGAGGCAATTAAGAGTCATCTGGGGGCGCCTGTGTGGTTCAGTTGGTTAAGCAACTGCCTTCGGCTCAGGTCATGATCCTGGAGTCCCAGGATCAAGTCCGGCCTAGGGCTCCCTGCTCAGCAGGGAGTCTGCTTCTTTCTCTGATCCTTCCCCCTCTCATGCTCTCTCTCTCTCTCTCTCTCTTTCTCTCTCTCAAATAAATAAATAATGTTTTCAGAAGCTGCTGTCAAAATATGGCAAGTTTTCCTAGCAAATTTCAAAGGAATTTGGAATAAAACTTCAAGTAACCTATCCCATCCACATTTTTAAAAGAGTAAGTACAAAGAAAGCTGGTGTAAGAATACAAGAAGGAAACCAGAAGACATTCCACGTTTGGCAGCTTACTTGCTGTGGTTGGTATATAACTACAGGAAGTCATTTTACTATCATAGTCCTCAATTTTTCCAGTTAGAGACAGAATCAACTGAATCAGATTATCAGTGGTCTTTTCCCTAGATTAAAATGACTTGATTTTAAGAAAGGACCTGAGTAACATGATGTGCCAATGTTGATGAAGCTCTGGCAGCCTACTTTACCCCTAAATCACTGTGTTAGTGAGAGATCCCATTCCTGAGTAAATCAGGAACACAAGACCAGGATTTATACAACAGCTCTTCAACATTGCCCGGAGCCTAACATATGGCAGGTCCTCGGAGTGTAGAGGCAGGAACAGAGGAGAAAGATACTAAGCATCTCTGAACTTTTCTGATTGTTGCTCTCCTCTTCACTTTCTCTTTGGGTTAAAAGAGCTGCTCCAAAGATAAGATCTAGCAAGGATATAAAATATCACCCAAAGGCATACTGATCCTCCCAATTCCAACAACACCTGCTGCAAAGACAGGAAATAAATAAAATAAATATGTATATGATATACTAAACATGTTTTTGGAAAACTGAATATAACGTTAAGCTTTTATAAACAATAATTTTTAATTCTCTAAGGAAACTTGTTTTAAAAAGAAATTCTACTGGTAATATTTCAACAAAAGAGAGCTTTTATGATTATCCAGATTTTCACATAATTCAATTTATATATATTTTCATATAATTTTTATAACATTGCTATATTGTTTCTACTCTTTCTACCTGTCCAGCTTATAGGGCATCAATATCTGCAGAGCATATTTCTAGACTGAACTCTCATTTGGAAAAACACAACAGGTGAAGCAATTGTGTGTGAGAGAAACAGTTATTTCCACATTCCAAGGCAGGCGAAGTCACATGCCAGCAACTGTGGTCTTCTGAAGATCTGGAAGAACAAACATGGTTCTGCTCTCTGCCCTGGAAGAGGTGTGTCCTAAAAACTAAACCGCAATACCTGCCCTACCCCAGTATAGGACTCATTACTACAGCAAAACTATTTTTAACAAGTTCTCAAAATATTTCCAGGTTCTGTATGAGGTCTCATCTTAAAGGCAACAACAGAAAAAAAAAATTGTGTTGCCTCATTTCTAATGTCAGCATCATCTCTTCACTATTATTTTTTTCTCCCTAACTCAGATAAAAGTTCAATTCCATGATAAAAACAGGATTTTTAAGAAAGCTCTAAAGACATAATTATTTCAATAAGGACAATATTTCCTGTAGAGTTTTATGTTCTAGAGTGATCGGGGGCAATTATTTGGCACAAAAAGGTATTCATGATATAGTGCTGTGTGAAAGAAAGGTTACAGGATACTGCACACTGTTTCCATTTTGCATGAAAAATGCAAAATGGTATGTATATACCATGTATATGTGTACATCTACACATCCACGCACACCACAGTCTGGAAGAGTATACACCAAAATATCTCTGGTTGGTAGGATTTGAAAAAATTCAAAATTATTTTTTCTTATGGGTTATCTATATTTTCTAAGTTTTCTACAACAGATAAATATAGTTCTGTAATAAGGAATCAAAATTTAAAATACTTAAAATAAGAAAACAAAAAATTAAATGAAGATATACTATTCCATATTCCAAGGGATTCGTAATCAAATCAGGAAGAAAGGACACCTCATAAACCTCAGTATATATAATTGAACACTGATGTATCCCCTAAAGCAGATTGGATTTGAGTGGGCATTGCAGTACAGGAAAGGATTTGGGGAGAGGGAAGTGGAGGGGACTCCAGGTGGAGCAAACATCCTCCCATGTGACTGACAGAGATATGTCAAAGGGACAATGAGATTGGCAGAGCAGCGGACATTCTACGGCAGGACCACAGCTTCCAAGATGGTATGAAAAAAATGGAGAGTCATGTGTAGAGGGTCTCATTGCCCAAGTATAAGATAAGGGTCCAGATGAGGTTCTCATGAGAAAGGGAAGGGGGACAGACAACATTACATAGGCCTGATAGGCAGGGTACAGAAGAGTGTGCTGTGACCTCCCCATGCCAATCATTACACTCATACATGATTCGTGAGCACCTAACATGTGGCAAGTTCTGCTCTAAGCACTAGGGACCCAGTGTCCTTGCAGAGCTTGCAGTCTACTGGTGGTACCAGTACTAACCATATAATCACACAAATATATTTAAAAACATGTCAAATGATAGAATAGGCTGCCATGAGAATGCTTTTAACAAGGAGCAGGGGAGGGGTGGCAGGGAAAAGTTTCCTGAAACAGAAACATTAGATCTGATACCCCAAAAACCCAAAAGATGAGGAGTCATTAAAGGCTAAAGGGTACGGGGAACATTTGTGGAAGCAGGACCAGTTGCTACAAAGACCCAGGGGCAGGAGGAAAGGCAATCTGATTGTGTGAATAAGGGGAAGCACTGGCAGGTGAGATGAGAGACAGGCAGTGGCACGTTTCAAAGAGCCTTGCATTTTTTAACCTAAGAACACCAGGAAACCACTGTCCTGTTAAACAAGGGACTGACCCGATTAAATTTGTTCCACAAAGATTCCTCTCACAGTGGCATCTGGGGAGGGTGGATTTCAAGGGGCAAGTAGGTATGAGCACAGAGGCAGCCCGGGAAACATACAACAGTCTGAGCTACAGTGCTATAAGAATTTCGGAGGTAATAGAGAAGCAGGGGCTATAGACTAGACACAGGGGCAAGGAGAGGCAGTAAGCACTGACACTTAACATTTCCCCACATTTTGTTAGTGATGTAGCAACAACACTGACCTGATGAAATACAGCATGAGCTGTACTTCATGTTTCTTTAATCTTGCCTACTGGCAGGTATTTTAAACCTACTCTGAATCTAATAAAATAGTTTTAAAGAGTGTTTACAAAAGAAATGAACTCAAAAATGTTCACCTCCCTGACTACAAAGTTCAAAGTCTCCTGACTCTCTAATATGGTTGGTCACTACTAGCAACAGTAGGGTTCTGAGTGCCTACCAAGCATGCCATCTAATTTAACTTTTATCTCAGTCCTATGAGGTGTGTATCATTACTTTTCCCATTTTGCAGGTGAAGTAACTAAGTGCTAAAACATTTAAATGTCTGGACCAAACAACATAGGCAATAAGGAAGATACTGTGGCTCCCAAATCAGGTCTACCTGATTCTAATTCTGTTTTAGCCACTGATGCACTGTCTCTGGGCCCCCAAACACTCCTCCCACAGACCATCAAAAGGTCCACTCTGAATTAGAACTTCCTCTCAACACTGACAAACCTAACCCAGGAAGCTTCTGGAACTTGACATGCACAGGAGCCCTGAGGACAAGTCCCAGACTGTAAACACAGATGAGAGACTGCCAAGCTCACCACAGCCAGCCCACACTTTCCGTCCCTGAAAATGACAAGTCGCCTAGTTATGCACTAGATGAATATTGTGAATGGACGGTCTGCGGGTTTGGAAGGAGACCTGTGGTGTACCCCTGTACAATCCCCACTAAGACACATCTGACTCCTTGGCTAATTTTCTCCTACCAGTCTGGAAGCAAAGGCCAATAAAACAAAGGAGTCAAACTGGTAATCTTCAATTTAACTGAATTCCAAGATTCCTTAGAGTTCTGCAGGTCAAAGTTACCAATGCTGCCTTATTTCTTTGCAGAGTAACATGTGATGACTCAATGTTTCCAAGAGTTCTGGAAAAAAGGGCAAAGATTCTAATGAAAACAGGTTTCCTCTAGCAGAGCAACTCTGCTGAAACCATGTACACTGTTACACAGCAACAGGGGAGGCTCTGGAAGCAACTAAGACAAAACAGAGATGTTAGAAGGGTGTGGGTGCAGGAAGAGACTCTGAGAATGTGACCAAACCCATTTCAATTCCTCTAAGAGTACTTTACACCACAAACAAATGTTACAGTTTAAGCCATACAAACAGCCACCTTATAAAGGTGATTCTAAAACACAAACTAATCACTAGTGAGACTAATCAAGGAAAAAAAAAAAGTATGCAGTTTTATTTCATTCCCTGATCATGATCTTAAGAAATCCCCGTCGAGGGAAAAAATGTAACTCCTGAAAACCCATATTTGACTGATCTACACATACTAGAGAAAAACGTTCTATTGAGTAAAAATTCCTAAGATAGAGGTGAAATACTTAAAACTGAATGAGACCCCTGTCACAGAGCCAAAGCAAAGGAACTCATTTCTAAGCAAATGGTCCCCCCACATCCTGCCATGGGAGCCAACTTCTTCTCTGACACTCACTATGATTTAGGAAATACTACCTTTGTCAAGCAAGAGCTATGTTTACTGAGTGCTTACCATGTGCCAGGAACTCTTCTCAGTACTCTGCATGCATTTATCAAATTTATTTTTTGCAATGATCAAATAAAGTAATATTATTTCCATTTTATTTTTATTTTTTAATTTTTTAAAAGATTTTTTATTTATTTATATGGCATATAGAGAGAGAGATTACAAGTAGGCAGAGAGGCAGGCAGAGAGAGAGGAGGAAGCAGGCTCCCTGCTGAGCAGAGAGCCCGATGCAGGGCTCGATCCCAGGACCCTGAGATCATGACCTGAGCCGAAGACAGAGGCTTTAACCCACTGAGCCACCCAGGCGCCCTATTATTTCCATTTTAAAGATAATGAAACTGATGTAGCAATATAAGTAATGTAAGATCACACAGTTTTTATGTGATTAAGAATTTGTAACCTTATGCTTGGTTTTAATCACACTTTTAACCATTACAGTGTACTGCCTCCTAGCCAGAAAAGGGCTATTTTTCTCAACACAAGAGAGCTTATGATCAGAAATTATTTTAAAATTCAACCAAGGCTAAATGCAGTGTAGTTTCCTAGACTGGATGCTATGAAGGTAATGTAAGATGTTAACAAAAGAGGAAACTGGGTGAGGGATATAGAAGGAGTCTCTGAACTCTATCTTTGCAACTTTCCCATAAATCTAACATTATTACAAAATAAAAGTTTATTTTAAAGACTCAAAACTGTAATTCAACATGACAAGGGAGGTGGCATCTCCAAAAAGTAATTACAGGAGAGACAAATGGGGAAGGAGTTTTCCTCCAAATTAAAAGAGATTTAAGAGACATAACAATCAAATGTATTATTAAAGTCTGGTCTTTGTTTAGATCCTGGTTCAAACAAACCAACTGCAAAGGAATATTCTTAGGATAGGTGAAAAATTTGATCAGGGACTGGGTATGGAATGATGCCAAGGAATTATCACTCATTCGGTTAGATGTGATAATAATGTGTTTATATAAGAAAATATCCATATTATCAGAGAATAATTCTTAAGTATATTGGGAAGAAATGACCTAATGCCTGGGATTTGCTTTTAAATACTTAAGTAAATTAGGAGAGGGAAAAAAGGCCCCAATAGCCAAAACAATCTTGAGAAAGAAGAATAAAGCTGATTTAAAACTATATTACAAAGCTACAGTAATCAAAACAGTATGATATTGGCATAAAATACACACATAGTTCAGTGGAACAGAACAGAGAGCCTGGAAATAAACCCGTGAATTTATAACAAAGGAGCCAAGAACATACAATGGGAAAGGACAGTCTCCTCAGTAAATGGTGCTGGGAAAACCGAACAGTCACATGCAAAGAATGGCACTGGACCACTCTCTTAAACCACACACAAACACTACCTCGAGATGGATTAAAGACTTAAATGTAAAACCTGAAACCACAAAACTCCTAGAAGTAAACATAGGCAGTAAGCTCCCTCACATCATCTTCACAATGAGTTTTTTTATTTGAAACCAAAGGCAAAGGGATGTGAAGCAAAAATAAACATGTGGGACTACATCAAACTAAAAAGCTTCTGCATGGCAAAGAAAACCATCAACAAAATGAAAGGGCAACCTACCAAATGGGAGAAAATATTTGGAAACCATATATATGATGAAGTTAATATCCAAAATATACAAAGAATTCATACAACTCAATAGCAAAAAAACAAACCAATTAAAAAACAGGCAGAAAATCTAGACATTTTTCCAAAGAAGATGTACAGATGGTCCAACAATGCTTAATATCACTCATCATCAGGGAAATGCAAATCAAAACCACAGTGAAATACTACATCGCACCACTTAGAATGGCTATTAACAAAAAGACAAGAAGTAACAAGTGCTGGCGAGGATGTGGAGAAAAGGGAACCCTTGTGTGCTGTTAGTGGGAATGTTAACTGGTGCAGCCACTGTGGAAAAAAATATGGAGATTCCTCAAAAAATTAAAGACAAATACCATATGATCTAGCATTTCTACTTCTGGGTACTTATCTGAAAGAAATGCAAACACTAACTTGAGAAGATATTGCACCTCCATGTTCACTGCATCATTATTTACAATACTCAAGACATGGAACCAACCTAAGTGTTCACTGACGGAAGAATGAATAACGAAAATGTGACATGTGGGGGTGCCTAGGTGGCTCAGTCAATTAAGCATCTGCCTTCAGCTTAGGTCATGATTCCAGGGTCCTGGGATTGAGCCCTGCATCAGGCTCCCTGCTTAGCAGGGAGTCTGCCTCTCTCTCTCCCTCTGCCCCTGCCCCTCCCTCTGTTCTCTCTCAAATAAATACAAGAAATCTTAAAAAAAAAAGAGAGAGAGAGAAAGAAAATATAGTATATATATATATGTATAAATATACACACACATATGTATGTATGCATACACATACAACGGAATATTACACAATGGAATATTATTCAGCCACAAAAAAGAATGAGAATTTTGCCATTTGCAGCAACATGGAACAATGCCTTGAGGGCATTATGCTAAGTAAAATAAGTCAGAGAAAGACAACCACTGTGTGATCTCACTTACACGTGGAGTCTAAAAAAAAAAAAGGACTCATAGAGACAGAGAACAGATTGGGAGTTGCCAGAGGTAGGAGTTGAGGGGGTAGGCAAAATTGGTGAAGCTGGTAAAAACGTAAACTTCCAGTTAGAAGATAAATAAGTCATGGGGATGTAACAAACAGTGTGGTGACTATGGTTCGTAATACTGCACTGTATATCTGAAAGTCGTTATAAATAGATCTTAATGCCTTTAAATGCCCTCATTACAAGAAAAAAATTTTGTAACTATCGTTAACAGATGTTTAGACTTATTGTGATAATCATTTCACAATATAGAAATATCAAATCATTATGTTGTATACCTGAAACTAATGTATGCCAATTATATCTCAATTAAAAGAGAGACAACAAGGATATATGAAGCAAATGTGATAATATAGTAAATACGTCAGGATAATGAGTATATGGAGAGTCATTTCTTCCAATTATATATTAGAAATTTTTCATAATAAAATTAATCTAACCTAAAACAAAATTCAACCAATGGGAATGAAAGCAAACATTACTACCTTGAGGTCGGAACACAATACCCTGAGAGCAGTATAAAACAGCCCCAAATGCAATGACTACACAATAGAAAGTCTGGGGAAGGATTCCTAGGTTTACTGGGTGCTTTTTGTAATGAGTTATCTGATGATGTCACATCTGAGGGATGTTTAATAACTCCATCACACAAAATACAGTAAAGGATATATTAAATTTCAAAAGAAGGGCACGGGGAGAGGGGAGAAGATAATATTCTAGGTAGAGAAATAAGAACTACAACAAACGCACGGAAAGGTGGAGAGCTGACTCAGAGAAGAGTGGGTAACCTCACTCTGTGGAAACATAGTGGGTGCAGAAGGATGCGGGAGATAAGGCATCAAGGCAGTCAGAGCCATATTTTAAAGACGTGTCAATGCCAGGCCAGGAAATTTATGTCACATGTGATAAAAGGCCATAAATGGTTTGGATCCAGGGTGGAGAGGGTTACAGGCCTGGAGACATCCAACTGTGGAATACAATATATAGGCAGCAAGATGTGCCATGGGAGGAGGAAAAGAGAAACTCCAGAGTAGTGGTGGAGCTTTCAGGATTTGTCAGGTGAAAAGCTGCTGAGAAAAAACAAAACAAACAAGAAGAGCATATACACCTAAACAGGAAGTTCTTTTGCAAGCACTCAGCCAGATCATGGCCCAAACAAGGTCATTTCAAACCCTCAGCACTCTCAAATCATCCACCCACCCTCCTTTCCCATCACTCTTGTGGATAACCTCGCCTACTTTAGAGAAAGCAGAAGTTATCTGAAAGAAGCCACCTCAACTGTCTACAAGTCCTCATTTTCACTATTCTCTCCCTTCAGATGACTTCCAGTTTCAACAGAATTTAATAAATGGCACAAAATAATGCTGGTTCTACATTACTGTTATCTTGTTGTAGTGGTGATAATACTACTACTTAAGGTGTTAATGCTCTATATACTATTTCATTTAATGGTTATAACACCCTGTGAAACAAGTGCTACCCCTATTTTGTAGAAGTAGAAACCAAGCTCTGTACTTAGTGACAGCAATGGGATCTGAGGGTATACCAGGTCCTCAGTTCCCCAGTCTAGAATCACATCACCTCCTACTGTCTCTCTAAATGTCTATTCTTAAGAAAAAAAGACGTAAAAAACTGTGATCTCTTCAATGGAACACTATATAGCTACAAAAAAAAAGTCATTCACTAAAACTACATAAATCCACATGAATAAATCTAAAAAATGTTAAGTGAAAACCCAATGTTTCATAGTAACACAGTGTATACTATATAAAATCTAAAACAAAAGAAACAATCTCATGCACTGTTAAGAATACATAAATGTGTAACAAAAGTATAAAGATACATAGAGAAGTAATACAAACTTAAGAAAACAGTTTTCTAATGGAGGAAAAGTAGAGGTGGGGGATAACTGGAACAGGAAAGTGTACCAAGAGATTTCAACTATATTTGTAATGTTTTCTTACTTAAGATACGTGATAGATATTTGAAGGTGTCTTCTACTAAATTCTATACCTTCTTCTTTTTGTCCTTTTTTTTAAAATAAAAAAAGGATGAAGATACAGAGCAGACACTCTTAGAGCATGTTTGTAAGTCCGCAAGTTTCAAAACGCTGTTTCTGCCATCGTGTGGCTCGTAAAGATATTACATGCACACACTTTTCAGAAAATGAAAGTTTAAAAAGGGGCATTGTTAATTCTCAGATAAAATATCACATGAATGTAACCCATAGTGGAAGCCTGAGTAACCACCAGTTGATATATAATGATTATTAAAAACATCTTACCCCTTCTAAATAATACTTAATAAAACAGAAGACATAAAACATTATGCTGGTACAAAAGAATAAAAAGAATATCTTACACTACTCACAAAAATTAACTTGAAATGGATTAAGGTCAGGGCGCCTGGGTGGCTCAGTCAGTTAAGCGGCTGCCTTCAGCTCAGGTCATGATCCCAGGGTCCTGGGATTGAGCCCCACATCGGGCTCCCTGCTCGCCAGAGAGCCTGCTTCTCCCTCTCCCTCTCCCTGCCTCTCTGCCTACTAGTGCTCACTCTCTAACTCTCTGTCAAATAAACAAATAAATAAAATCTTTAAAAAAATGGATTAAGGACTTACATTAAGATCTGAAACTGTTAAACTCCTGGAAGAAAAGGAACTTGACATCAGTCTTGATAGTGATTTTTTGGATAAGACAGCAATAGCACAAATGACAAAAGCAAAAATCAGTAAGCAGGACTACATCAAACTAAAAAGCTTCTACATAGCATAAGAAGAAATTAACAAAATGAAAAGGCAACCTAACACTGGAAGAAAATATTTCCAAACCATGTATCCAACAGAGTTTAATATCCAAAATATATGAGGAACTCATACAACTCAATAGCCAAAACACAACCAACCTGACTAAAAAATGGGCAGGAGCCACGAACAGATTGCCCAAAGATATACAAATGGCCAACAAGTTCATGAAAAGGTGCTCGACACCACTAATCACTAGGGAAATGCAAATCAAAACCACAAGGAAATATTACCTCATACCTGCTGAACAGCTATTATCAAAAAGATAAGAGTTAAGGGGTACCTGGGTGGCTCAGTGGGTTAAGCCTCTGCCTTCAGCTTAGGTCATGATCTCCAGGTCCTGGGATCGAGCTCCGCATCGGGCTCTCTGCTCAGCAGGGAGCCAGCTTCCCCCTCTCTCTGCCTGCCTCCTTGTGATCTCTCTCACTCTCTCTGTGTCAATAAATACATAAAATCTTAAAAAAAGAAAAAAGATAAGAGTTAAGTGTCGGCAAGAATGTAGGGAGAAAAAGAAACCCTCATGCACTGCTGGTGGGAATGTAAACTGGTGCAGCCACTGTGCAAAACAGTATGGAAATTCCTCAAAAAATTGAAAAGATAATTAGTGCCATTTATATCTCAATAAAGGTGGAAAATAAAAATTAAAAGAAAAAAGACACAAAACATTTTGCGGGGTGCCTGGGTGGCTCAGTCGTTAAGCAGCTGCATTATTCTCAAGTCATGATCCCAGAGTCCTGGGATTGAGCCCCACATCTGTGCTCCCTGTTCAGAGGGAAGCCTGCTTCCCCCTCTCCCACTCACCCTGCTTGTATTCCCTCTCTCACTATCTCTCTCTCTCTGTCAAATAAATAAATAAAATAAAATAAACAACCATTTTGCTAGGAAGCACACTCAGAAGAAGATGATAATGAGAGTTATTGAATATAAACTGTTTATGGGAAAAGGATCAACGTGAGACGCATTAGAGACAGTAAGGTTAAACAGTCAACACTAGCAAAAACAGATACAAAGGCCTAGCTTTCAGATGCAGTTCCCTTAAGAGGTAAATGAAGACCTAGACACACACTTCAAAACCCAGAAGTAAAAAAACAAAAACAAAAACAAAAAAACCCAGAAGTAAATAAGCAAAAGAACACAGTAAAAAGAACTAGCCCTAGTACTAAGTTTCACTTAATTTTGTACTTTGGAATTTAGTACCTTTAATAGCAAATTTTATGAGAGATCAACATCTGTCTCTTTTCTGAATATTTAAGTCAGAGAGAAAGAAACCTAAAGTTTATGTCACACTGAGTCTTAACTAGATAGAAACATGTCCTTGTATAAAAATAATTGCATTCAAGCACTACTGATATGGTAAAGGTATTAGACAAATGGCATGTTTTCATTATGTCCTATTTATCACTGGTGGCGCAGTGCGGAAACTGGATATTGTACAGCAGTGCCCACTATGCCCTTTATCTTGATCAAAGGCATTCTTGTTCATCTGGCTGCCAAGCTAAAATCTCAAAAGTCTTCCTCAGCAACTTCCTTCTCACCAACCCAGTCACTAAAACCAGTAGATTTAAAGTATGAAATGACATCTCCATTCCTCTCTTCATTGATATTTATGGGCCTAACACCCTGCCCATATCATACTACATACCCAGCTGATGTTCTCCATCCTCACTCTCCCTTCTATAAGAGGCTGAGTTCAGAGTCAACCAGCCTTGAACTCAGCCCAACTTTGGCTCTTACTAGCTATTTTTCTTTTATTTCTAAAAAGGGGATGATTATAACCATACCTCACACAGCGCCTATGAAAGTCACATGGGTTAATGACGGAGTATGGGAAACCTCACTGAAAACGAAGTTGGGAAGCCCTGAAGGGGAGCTCTCACCAAGGCACCACTTGCCACAGCCTCCATAACCTTGCAGCAAGAAGGAAGGTAATTCTTATCTTGACAAAGAAAGGCCGCTTTTCTCACAGGAATTTTATCTCTGGCTTTTAAGAAAAAGAGGGACAATCTCTCCCCACTCCAGAACCTCCAGCTTCAAATTCTTGTTCTTTTCCAGTGAACTTTTGTTCACAACAATCTTCCCCAATTTCCCCCTAACACCTAATAAAAGCAATCTTCCCTTTGTCCCTTTGGACTTACCTGTGGTTTGCCATAGTTTGCTTGTCCCAAATTGCAATTTCTCTGCTATTCCTGAATAAACTCATTTTGGTAGGAAAATCACTGCCTATTTTATTTTTAAGGTTGACAAGTGGCACAAAATAAAAGTTAAATACAAAATTTGTATCACCATTATCATCAATATTTCTTTCTCTCACCGCAAAGATTTTTCTTAATACAACTCTTATCACACTATGTTTCAGTTTAAAACATTTCTATGGATGTCTATTTTTTTTTAAAGATTTTATTTATTTATTTGACAGAGTGAGATTACAAGTAGGCAGAGAGAGAGGAGGAAGCAGGCTCCCTGCTGAGCAGAGAGCCCGATGCGGGCCTCAATCCCAGGACCCTGAGATCATGACCTGAGCCGAAGGCAGAGGCTTTAACCCACTGAGCCACCCAGGCGCCCTATGGATGTCTATTTTATATGGGATACAGTTCAAAGACCTTGGCATAACACATGAGACATCTGTAGGAGTGCTGACAATACTGACCCCCATCTCTGGCCCTCTACCATGTTCGTATTCAATCGATGACCTCTTTGGGGGCTGTGTTCCAGGTCCCTTGAAGATTAACATACATACCTCAGAAATGCCTGCCAAGGCTGGGATGGGGGGAGGCTTGTTTTAGCCTGTGTCAGAGATAACATTCCTAGTGCACAGGTAAGATCTTACCTAAGGTTAGCTGTTGATTAGGTGCACACAAGCCCTCTGAGGTGTGTGCAAACCCTTTGATCTCACTACAGTGCCCTTCTGCATGTCCCGTTGCTCTATAAAATCTGCAGACTAAGGTCTCGACTTTACAGAAAATAACTGTGCAGCTGCCATGGATCATCTTCTCATCTTCTGCAAGATTCCCCTCACCACTGCTGCCCCTGCCACCACCCTCACCCCCCCAATGCAGCAGTAAATTGCCCTGAATAAAACTCTGTAAACTGTATGGAGTCACCTCCTTCCTCTTCAGGTCTCCAAATGCCTTCTCAGTTTGAAGGACACTTTACTGTCCCTTCCTCACCTTCTAACAACATAACCCTTTACCACGTACTTACTTACCTGTCTGGCCTCATTTCCAGCCATTTTTCCCCTTCCAACTATGAATCCCCCCCTTCCCACAATAAATCCCCTTCTCCAACCACTGTTCCCCTAATTCAGCACATTCTTTTGTGTGCCCATAAGGACAGTTAGGGGAGAGTCAAAGGAGGGAGTGGGTTATACTAGATGGCTCCCATAAAGCCTCCACCACTATAAGGAGTGATCATTTCCCCACCCTTCGACTATGGTGCCCAACTGCCCCACAGAAAGAAGGCTGTACCAGGCTCCTGAGGCCTCCCTCTGACTTTTCTGTCATTCTAGCTATTAATTGGCCACCCACAAGTTTTCTGCAAAGCCTTTACTTTCTTTACTTATAAATCAATCTTTCTGTATGAATTAAACAGAGTATTAATTAGAAAAGAAATGGGAAAGATAATAAAGTACTGTAGCAATGTTGGTCACTGAAAGGTGTGACCTGGGCATACTACTCCAGGGTCACAGGGAAGTCAAGAGTATTAGCTCTTAGTGTGTCTGTAGCAGAGAGCAAAGATCCCCTACATGATTCGTTAATCATGTTTTAAGGCACTACTGCAAGTACATGCCAGGAAATCATTCCTTGTTCCTAATCTTTGCTCCAAGGGAACTATTCCAGCATGTGCCTCCTATCATCCATAGGTGCCTAAGGCCATTCCCAAACCTCCAGGTCTTATTTGACATTTCTATAGGCAGAAACTTTTGCTTTGAATTAAATCTCTGGGTAAAAATATCACCCTTGCTTTACAGAATTCACAAATGAGGCTTTAATCCTTATCAAAAGCTCAATAATGTTTTTTGCAGAAATAGAAAAAACCATCCTAAAATTCATATGAAATTCCGAGACCCCAAAAAGCCAAATCAATCTTGAAAGAAACAAAGTTGGAGATCTCACAATTCCTGATTTCAAAACTTACTGCAAAGTTCCAGTATCAAAACAGTGTGGTACTGGCATAAAGACAGACACACAGACCAAGGGAATAGAACTGAGGGCCTAGAAATAAACCCTCACAAATACGGTTAAGTCATTTTAGACAAGGGTGTCAAGACCATTCAATGGGAAAAGGAATCTTTTTCCAACAAAAGGGAAAATTTAATTTTTTATTTTATTTTTTTTAAAAGCTTTTAATTTATTTATTTGAGAGAGAAAGAGAGTACAAGTGGGGGGAAGGGCAGCTGGGAGAGGGAGAGGGAAAGATTCTCAAGCAAGGCTCAATATCAGGCCCTGAGATCCTGAGTAACAAGAGTCAGATGCTCAATAGACTGAGCCACCCAGGAAGTCCCAAATGGGAACTATATCCACACACAAAAGAATGGAGTTTAACTCTTATACCATATACAGAAATTAACTCCAAATGGATCAAATAAAACTCCTAGAAGAGCTTTGCGCAGTGGCAGTATCGTAGCCAATGAGGTTTATCCGAGGCGCGATTATTGCTAATTGAAAACTTTTCCCAATACCCCGCCATGACGACTTGAAAACTCCTAGAAGAAAACATATGGAAAAAGCTTCATGACATTGAATTTGTCAATGATTTTTTGGGTAGGACAACAAAGGGAGAGGCAACAAAAGTCAAAATAGAGAATTGGGACTACATCAACATTAAAAACTTCTGTGCATCAAAGAACATAACCAAAAGAGTTAAAAAAAAAACAGTTCATGGAATGGGAGAAAATATTTGTAAATTATATATTTGATAAGAAGTAAATATCCAGAATCTATAAAGAACTCATACAATTCAACCACAACAAAAACCAAACCAGATTTAAAAAAAAAAAAAAAATGGGGATGCCTGGGTGGCTCAGTTGCTTAAGCAGCTGCCTTCGCCTCTGGTCATGATCCCGGGGTCCTGGGATGGAGTCCCGCATCGGGCTCCTTGCTTGGCGGGGAGCCTGCTGCTCCCTCTGCTTCTTCCTGCCATTCTGCCTGCTGGTGCTCTCTCTCTTTCTCTGACAAATAAATAAATAAAAACTTAAAAAAAAAAAAGACTTGAATAGACTTTTCTCCAAAGAAGGAATAGAAATGGCCAATAAGTACATGAAAAAATGTTCAATTATCATTAATAATTAGAGAAAGCAAATCAAAATCAAAATGAGATACTACCTTACAAGTTAGGATGGCTACTATTTAAAAACAAAAAAAGGAGAAAAATGGGAAAATAACAGATGTTGGGGATGTGGAGCAACTGGAACCCTTCTGTACTGTTGGTGGGAATATAAAATGGTGCAGGTTGGAAAACAGTATGGCCATGCTCAAAAAATAAAAAATAGAGTTACCATATGACCCAGCAATTCTACTTCAAGGTATATTTAAAATAATTCAAAAACAGGGACTCCAAGAGATAGCTGTACACCCATGTTCACAGCAGCATTGTTCACGATAGCTGAAAGGTAAAAGCAACACAAATGTCTGTTGAAAAATGAATAAACAATATGTGATAAATGTGATACATACACACAATGGAATATTACTCATTCTTAAAAAGGAGGGAAATTCTGAGACCTACAACATGAATATGCCTTAAGGACATTACACTAAATGAAAAAAGCCAGTCACAAACAGACAAATACTATATGATTAAACTTCGTATGAGGTATCTGAAATCTCCAAATCGACAGGGACAGAAAGTAAAATGGTGGGTGCCCAGGGCTGGGGGCAGAAGGGAAAGTGAAGTTAAGAAGTTCAGATTTCATTCGGGTGCACGTGCCCCTGAGGATCACTACCTTTGTGTCTTTAGGATAAATACCCAGTAGTG
>LNAC01001436.1:102781-167034 GCA_002007465.1 Ailurus styani
GGGTAGGGAGGGAAAAATAATGAAACAAGATGGGATGGGGAAGGACACAAACCATAAGAGACTCCTAATCTCACAAAACAAACTGAGGGTTACTGGGGGGTGGGAGGGTAGGGATAGGGTGGATGGGTTATGGACATTGGGGAGGGTTTGTGCTTTGGTGAATGCTGTGAAAGATGTAAGCCTGATGATTCACAGACCTGTACCCCTTGGGCAAAGAATAAAAATAAAATTAAAAAAAAAAAAAGTTCAGTTTTACAAGACAAAAAGAGTTCTGGAGACGGTAGCACAACAATGTTAATGTAAAAATGAGGCTCCAAGCTGCAGAGGGAGGGACTCTGAATGATTGTGAAGGATTTGAATTCATCCTTTTCATTTTTCAGGGTGTAGGAATAGAATTAAAGTCCCACAGGTAAGAGACCAGAGAGGAGGACCCTAATACACAGTTTACTACCAAAACAATACAAAACAAAAAAGAAAAAAAGAAAGAAAAGGAAAAAAGTATAGTGAGAAAAGACTGAAAGACAGAAGTGACAGAAGTGGGACAAAGACAACAAAGTAGGTGGCACAATCACAGAAAGAAGATGAAGGGGAAATTCCAAGAACTTTTTAAAATAATTCCTGTTTTGCTTCAGTAGAAGTCTGCAACTATCATTTATCTTGCTCTGGGTAGAGCTGAAGGCTGTGGAAATTCCCATATAAGGTAGTTTGTTCATGGTTATTTCCTCAAGCAGACGTTATAGCTCCCATCTGAAAAAGGCATTAGGCATGTGGAAGAACTGATTCTTTTGTCAACACCATGCATATATACATTAAAAGCTGTGGTTCCATTCTTAATGGTTAGAAGATTTGCCAAGACATGTCATTCCCCTGACTAAATACGGTTCAGCATCTAGCACTTAATGCCACAGTTTTCCTGTGGTTATTACTAGTGGTGGTGATAAAGACTGGTATGACTTTACCACTCTCCATAAATGGCCCTTCGGTCAGTAATATGCCTTACATGATATGGTGATGACTTTCTTTCTTTTTTTTTTAAGATTTTATTTTTATGTAATCTCTATATCCACTGTGGGGCCTGAACTTACAACCCGGAGATCAAGAGTCACATGTTCTACTTACTGAGCCAGACAGGTACCCAACATCTTTACTTTCTTAATTTTAATTCTTAATTTTTAAAAAATACTTTATTTGTTTATTTGACAGAGAGAGCCAGAGAGCACAAGCGGGGGAGCGGCAGAGGGAAAGGGAGAAGCAGACTCCAGGCTAAAGAGGGAGACCGATGCAGGACTCAATTCCAGGACCCTGAGATCATGACCAAGCCAAAGGCAGATGCTTAACTGACTGAGCCACCCAGGGGCCCCCTTTACTTTCTTAATTTTAAATTTTTTAAGCATAGTTGACACGCAGTGTTTACATTAATTTCAGGTATACAACACAACGACACAACAACTCTGAATGTTATGCTCCATGTTTTTACTTGCTTTTAAAGAGCAGTCCTCCCTTTTATGCATGGTACTTTTCTTCTACAGTTTTTCTAAGAGAGGCTGCTCTCTTGCCTCATCTTATTTCTTCCCAATGACTTCAAGGCAGAGCCTCTCTAGCCTCGATTTTTTAGGATGAGTCTCAATACCTTTCTTGAACCCATGCTAATTTGGTGCCACTACCCACATGCAACAACTTGAAATGTGGTTAGCCCAAATCAAGAGGTGCTGTAAGTGTAAAATGGACTTGGATTTCAAAGATTTAGCTCACAAAAAAGTAAAATATCTCAATAGTTTAAATATGTTACACGATGTGTACAGTTTGGACATGACAACCGCTTGGTGTATGAAGTTAAATAAAATATATTATGAAAATTAATTTTTCACTTGTGTGCCTGGGTGGCTCAGTTGGTTCAGCATCTTCTGCCTTCGGCTCAGGTCATGATCCCAGGGTCCTGCTTCTCCCTCTCCCCCTGCCCCTCCCCGCTGCTCATGCATGCTCTCTTTCTCTTTCAAATAAATAAGATCTTTTAAAAAAATTAATTTCACTGTTTCTTTTTATACATGGCTACTAGAAAATTTTAAACTATAAATGTGATATGGCTCATGTTCTGTGTTTATTGGATAGCACCAATCTAGATAATATAATAAGCCTGGTTATGGAATAAAGAAATGTAGCAAAAAATATATATATATATCCCGGAAGACAAGGGGGAGTGGCAGCCTGGACTTTATCTCTTATTAGCCAGGGTAAATTTCTTCACCTGCAGGTTAGATTCTTCATCTATAAATGTGGGCATAAAAAACCCCCTCACAGGCTCAAGGACTAACAAACAGAATGAAACCCTTTAGCATTTACCAGCACAAAGTGTATTCTCAGTAAATGTTACTTCCCTTTCTTTGAAGCTCTTAGAAACCCCGTGGACATGGTGAGTTGCTGATGTGGTCATCTTGGGGTTCATGGAAAGTCTGGATCACAATTCTCTTTTTTCCTTCCTTTCTACTCTAATTACTTCCATAGAATCACCCTTACCAGGCAGGGCTGTGGGGTGCCTTCTAGGCAAAATCTATCCCCTTCCCCACAGCTGCATTATCTATTCACATCGTCCATTTACCTGTCATACTCTTCCCTCCACCTCTCTACTGGTCTCTGTGTTAATAAATCAAGATTAAGGTCAAAATTCTGGCTGCAGCTCATTTTCTCCTAAGGACCATTATCAATAGCTTATTGCTACTGACTAAATTTAAATGTAGCTTAGTTCTAATTTTAGCTACTTCATGTGTGTACACTCCATTCTCCTAAGATGCATGGATACATCCTTTATTTTCCACTAGTGTCTCATGAAATACACAATGAATGAAGGATTTTATAACGGTCTGAGATATAAGTAAAATCAAACTGAATACTGACTTTCAGTTACTGACCAGGCCAATCAGGATTACAGGGAATGAAAAGCAGTTTCTTTGACTAAGAAATCACATCTGATTTGGCAGTCTGCTGTTTATTTCCGGCTGATTCGTCCCTGAAAAATTCTTTTATGATTTCCTTCAAGTTGTTGCTAATAGTGTGCTGAGCTGGCAACCCTGAAAACGATTCCCCTCTTGGATGATGTTACTTTCTTATTTTCTACCCAACTTTTCCCAAATACATCCCATTATTTATTATAAATGCCAATCCATCTGAAAGTCTGGCTTAAAGAAGTTTATCGTGCATCAATGTGATCTAGCCTCTTGATCTCATTTCACCTCTAACAACTCCAGGTTCCAGTGAGGCTAGGGGATGGAGAAGAAGGACCAGCTCCTGACAGATTTCCTCTCTTTAGAAAAGGTGGGGGATGGTGACAGAATCAGAGGGGGAAAGGGAAAGAACTGGTGAGGGAAAGAAAACATAAGAGAAGGGGAGCAGATTTAGGAAAGAAAAGAACAAAAGAGAGAAGAAAATCTCTGCAATCAATGGTAGTCAGGCAATGAGAAAGTTTAAAGAGGTTCACATTTGTTTAGAAAGAATAAAATCATGAAGATTATCAAATACTCAATAGAACTTGGTTTCTTTCAACCTTGAGCTCTAGTAGTTCTGGATCTTAAAGGAGACATGTATGAGTGATGCAAAGTAAAATAAAAAACAAAGAGAGGAAACAGTTTGGTGGTCTCTCAAAAAGTTAAACATAGAATTATCATATGGCTCAGCAATTACATTTCTGGGCCTATACCCCAAAGAACTGGAATTCAAAAATATACTTGTACTCTTGTGTTCACAACAGCATTATTCATAACAGCTGAAAGGTGGGAACAACCAAAGTGTCCTTTCACAGATGAATGGATAAACAAAATGTGGTATGCCCATAGAATCCCATAATATTCATCTATAAAAAGGAAAGAAGTTCTGACATGTGCTTCGATATGGATGAACCTCAAAAACATTATACTAAGTGAAAGAAGCCAGACACAGAAGGTCTTATGTTATATAAAGCCACATATAAAGGCAAATTCGAAAAGACAGAAAGTGTATTAAAAGTTATCATGGCCGAGGAGGAAAGAATGGGGAATTAATGCTTAATGGGATATAGAGTATCTGTCTGGGATGATGAAAAGTTTTTAAAACAGATAGTGGCGATAGTTGCACAACATCATGTAATTAACGCCATTGATTTTTACACTTAAAAATGATTAAAATGGACATTCTATGGTATATGTATTATATTACAAGAAAAAAAGAAGAGAGGAAGGAACGTTTTTTGACCTCCTAAATCCCACCAAATATCTAGCTAGGATCCTTGTACATGTCAATTAATCATCACTAACTACAGATTAGGAATTACTGCCATTTACAGATGAGGAATCTTGTGACTGAGACATTATATAATTTATTAAGAAGCATACAAGTGGGGGCACCTGGGTGGTTCAGCCGGTTAAGTATCTGCCTTCAGCTCAGGTCATGATCCTGGAATCCTGGGATCAAGTCTGCCTGGGTCTCCCTGCTCAGCAGGGAGTCTGCTTCTCCCTCTCCCTCTACTTGCCGCTCCCCCTCCTTGTGCCCTCTCTGTCAAATAAATAAATAAAATTAAGAAAAAAAAAGAGGATCATACAAGTGGCAGAAGGAAGATCTGAACCCACATCTGGTAGCTCCAAACCCAGACTTTGAACTATACCGAAGTATTTGAAGGATAAACAGACTTAGTGAATAAATACATGAACATGAAGGCAGCTTCTCCTTATAAGTCTGAAACTGTCAAATGAGTGACAAGAAAGATCATGAATGGCTGAACACAAAGAACTAGGTATCCAAATAGTTCCTCAGGCTGCAAACTCCCTTTTGCACAGTTTTTAAGTCCCATAAATATATTGCTAAGAGAGTATCTGCCTCTTCTCTCCCCCCAAACCAGAATATTTGGTAAAATTCATCATTCAATTTTTCAGTTTTTCCACATTCTATATATCCTATATATCTATATATAAATATATTTGGATATCTATATATCCAAACTCTCATCTGGGGTGGGAGAGTACCCATCCTCACCCCCAACAATACCACCATATACCTGTTTGGTATATAAAATACTTTCCTATACATCACCTAATTTAATTCAATTAGCCACTCTGTAGGACATCATCTCCATTCTGTAGACTGGCAAACTATGCCCCAAAAGTAATGCACTCACTTGGAGCTAAAATCTGACCTAGTATAAACACTGGGTAGAGGCAGTTACAGAGGTGCTGTTCCTATAATGCATCTTTCTTCTGAGAATGAATGGGCCAATCAATGTATCGGTAAGAACTTTTAGGCAAGATGCAACTAAAAATCACAGTAAGGTCTCTGCATTAAAAAATATATGTATAAGACTAAAGACACTTTTTGAAGTTCCTTTAACAGCTTCATTCCCCTCCCTACTCCCTCCCCGCAGGAACTCCTAGAGCTGCTGACATCAAGAAACAGTCAAGGAGACTTAATGCTCCTTGCTACCCATAGTAAGGCCCTGGTTCAAGTGCCCATCACATCACTTCGTTGAGACCTCTACTGCAGGATGTTCACACATCTGTTCCTACCAACTGGAACTATTTCTCAGTCATCTTTGTATTCCCAGAACCAAACACAGTGCTTAGCATGGAGCAAATGAATCAAATGTCAACTATTCGAAGGAATCGTCCATACAACATTTCATATGGTCTTACAATCTCCACTCTCTTAATTCTCCAAGTCCATCCTCCACACTGCAATGTTACCATATCCCTTCCCTGCAAAATCACCCCAAAACTTTATACTGCATTCAAGACCAGTACTTCATGTGCTCTCCCTATCACTCTTATCCCACAAACACATCTTACATCCTAGCACATTAGATGTCTTTGCATTTCTTGGATTCATTCTATACTCATTTACTGAGCACTTAAGAGCTCTAGGCACTGGAGATACATGAGGGAATATGAAACACAAAGCTCTTGCTTCATGGATCTGACAGTCTAGTGGGAAAGGGCAGGAAAGACATGGCATCTGAAAAAAAAGAAGAACCAAGGGCAGGGTGCACAACAAGTATGCCCTTGCAAACCAGAATAAGAACTCCAGGTTCCATTCTAATTGAGGTGGAAAGGCAATGGAAGATTCTGAACAGTAAAACTGACCTGCAAACCTTTGCTCAATATGTTACCAAGTGTGGCTAGAAGAACACTCCTTTCCATCACTTTTTAAATGCTGAAATTTACTCATTCTTCAAGGCCCAATTTAATAATCAACTAAATGGTGCTGTCCCTGAGAATTACAGGTCACTTCTCCTTTTGGTTATCCCCTAAAACTTGACAGTACTCATGCTGGTCTGATTATGCTGGTTAGTTGGATGTAATTTTTTTTTACACTACTGTGTCTATGTTTATCCAAAGTATATTCATTTTTTAATTTTATAAGCCATTCACAGTGCCTTGCTGTAGCAAACTAAAGTATGTATCCTTTCTATTAATTTGCAAGATCAAAGCAAAGTGATCATCCTCTTTTTAACTTTTTCTTTCTTGTCCTTGAAAAAAAGTAATTGTTTTCCTAATAACTATTCCATATTTCATGACTATGTGTTTATATATAAAAAATATATCTACAAATATATAATCTGTATAAAAAAGAAAGTCCCTTTACGTCATCCCATTCTGTAACACAGCTATCGTCCTCTCAAGATTACAGTACTCCTGGAGATTGAGAAAAATGTTTTCATAAATACCTTTAAATCTCTAAGGAAGTTCATTGTGTAAGGCAGAGCATGTGTAAGGCACAAGATCCTTTTAGGGGGAATAATCACCTCTCAATAAATGTCTTACAAATGCAGATTTGGCACATTAAGGTTGCTTTAAAAATGGCCTGCTAGTTTTACACAGACTTACACAGGTTAATGAGTAAGTCTCAAATAGTTATAGTTGCTTTTCCCACACCAGGGCAAGACACATATTCACTAACCATAGTGTTAAACAGTATATGATTGTTTATTTTAAGATCCTACACAGAATTTGGGTTAAAAATATCTAATGTAATAAAATGACAAGAAGCATTACTATAAAAATACTCTGCAGGACCATATAAAAATGTCTCTGCAGGACCATAAATTATATGGCACTAAGCACTATCAAGGCTGTTAACGTTTTCTCTGCAAATATAAGGGTATAGCCTCCCTTCCTCACCCTCTTTGAAACCAAAACATAAAGTTGCTTTTACATATACTCAGTAATTAAATATGCACCTGCAGGAAGTAAGAACCACAACCATTGCACTTTGCAGCAGTGAAAAGAAAAATTTAATTAGTATGGCTAAAAGCTACAACTTACCCAAGACTGTTCCTGTTATTGGACATGCAAGTTTAGACGAATATCTTTTCGATGAATGTCTTCTCTCAAACTTCCACTCCTCTGCCTTAATAACTTTGTACACGCAGCCCCAACTCTGCAAAAAGCACGTCAATATTCCAAGCACTTTACCTGATGTGCCTCCAGACTCTCTTACTCTCACCTCAAGAATAAAGCATCTCCTTTCTGATACTTCTGCTCTTGTTTTCACTCATTTATCAGGGCCTGGGCAACCAGTTCCAGATCAGTGAATTATCTTTAAAAGCTCCTGTTTCCTATACTGTATAGTACTTCCTCATCTTAACTTTGTGTCTGTTGCCTTGAGCTATATTTAAGCCAATGAAACCAAGTTGAGGGCTTTTTTTTCCTGCATTCAAACAAATCATGTGACATGGCGTGTTACACGATAACCCCAAAGTTCTGAAGCAATAAGGCAACACCCCTAAATGTCATAACTCATATCCTGTTGTTTTATGTACCTTACTAAGTTAAGAAATTCATCCATAAACACACTGAAAGCATTTGTAATTACAGAAAATATTTAGGAAAAAAAAATAATCAGCACAGAAAGAGGTGAAGCTTTCATAAAAAGGTAGCCTCCACCCTACTGTTAATAGATCTTAACAGTATCTATATGTTTGAATTATTAGAGCTTCTTTTACGTCTCTAATGCTTTACCACTTCAGTGTTGAGCGGCTAGGCTTTATTTTCTCTTCCTGGTGGCTCAGCCCAAGTTTAGAGACAGTCAGGCCAAACTCCAGCAGTCTGAGCAGGGGAAACAGCTCCTTTGGTCCCAGATACACTTGACAAACACAGTGCAGAAAAGGAGCAGGGCCAATGCTAATGAGGCCTCACACACCCGACTGAGTCACCTCCCCAGACTCCTGGGTGCCAAGTTTCCATTGAAGAATAATAAAGGAATCTTTCGTTGAGATGGAGGAACTCAGGAACACTAATTACAGCCTTCCGCTTCCATAAATGATGACTTCTTGCCCTAAGTCATTGAGAATACTACAAAGAAGTTCCTTAAGCAATTTCTTTATTATAATGTAGTCATTTTTAGAATGATAACAGCATTTCTCAGTTATAGGTGAACCTTTAAAAAGAAGACACCTCCTCACCTTTGCTTTTTATGCCAATACTAGAGACTGGGTACTGGCAGCATTGCAAGATGGAGATTATCAGTGAAAGGGCAGAAGTGAAAGTCACCCTGAAGGGCCATCTACCCCACAGGGAAGCAGACTGATGTCTGGACTGGTGAAAGAGCTCACCTAAGACAAGCTACAGGCAGAGTGAGCTCCGAGCTTCAGGGTTCTGCCCAGCACCCTCAGGGGCATCTCACTGGCTCTACTTTCATGGTTCACTCTAAAGCCTCACCATCAGAGCTAGGTTTGGACTTCACACACAATACTCAACACTGTACAATTCCAGCCAGAGCACTTTTCTGGTCTTGATTTACTTACTTTCTTTTGGGGGGGTGTGAATGGGATGTAGAAGGAAGCTGGAAGTACAAAAGCTGTTTGTGGGTGAGAGGCAGCCTCCCCCCATTCCCACCAGGGACAGGACTATACCACAGATAGAAACCCTGGAAAGCAGCCATCATCACTCCTGGGAGAAGGAAAATAGAACGGAAGTGTTCTGAGCAAGATTCTCAGCATATGGAATTCTCTTCAAGAAAGTAACTTATGTTATTGCAATTAAAATCCCAAAGAGGCATACATCTGCCATTTCTTTGTGTCCCAACTCTTTACTGATCACCATGCACTATGAAGGAAATAGAGCGGTGTGATGGACAAAGGGGCACGTATGCTTAGATCAGCAGAAGTCTATCTTTTTTTTTTTAATTTTATTTTTATTATTTGCCCAAGGGGTACAGGTCTGTGAATCATCAGGCTTACATCTTTCACAGCATTCACCAAAGCACAAACCCTCCCCAATGTCCATAACCCATCCACCCTATCCCTACCCTCCCACCCCCCAGTAACCCTCAGTTTGTTTTATGAGATTAGGAGTCTCTTATGGTTTGTCTCCTTCCCCATCCCATCTTGTTTCATTATTTTCCCTCCCTACCCCCCACAACCCTCCACCCTGCCCCTCAAGTTCCTCATATCAGAGAGATCAAGCAGAAGTCTATCTTAAGTCCTTCTAGCTACCATCTCATCCCCTCCTCCTCTCTTCAGATAAATTTTTCTAGACAAGAGCAAATTCAGAAGACATTTTTCAATCTTCATCTTACTTTTGACATTTATAAACAATGCTTTCCTGGAAATTTTCAAATCAGTACCCTTGAGGGCGCCGGGGTGTCTTAGTCGTTAAGCATCTGTCTGCTTCTCCCTCCCCCTGCTTGTGTCCCTCCCTGGCTGTCTCTCTGTCAAATAAATAAATAAAATCTTCAAAAAAAAAAAAAATCAGTACCCTTGGTCTCCAGGCCATTACGCCACTACTCTTGTCTTTCTCATCATCCTGTCATTGTCTTCTCTGCAGGATCTCCTTCCTCTGCTTGTCTGTTAGGTGTAGCAACGTCTCTAATTTGAACCCTGGTTCTCTGCCTGTCTCATTATGGATATTTTCCCTGATGACTTCACCATCTCTCACCATTCCTCTACTTCCTCCATTTTAGCAACACTGGCCATACCTTTCTCTTGAACTCACAGTCATGCAACAAATTGTCTGCTGCTGTTTTCACGGAGACGTTGTAACTCAAAATAACTAAATATACCAGTCACCTCCTCCCCGCCATGCCCACAGCCAGTTCTTTTCTTTTATATGCCCTCTCTCAGGTATGGCAACATTATCAGACCGGTCACCCAAGCTAGGAATTCCCTGGTCACCCTTCTTACCTTCAAGCCATCTATTTCTGCTAACTTTAACTCCTAACTCATTTTCAAATTTGTCCCTCTGCCCCATAGAACTCTCATTTTTAGCCCTATCACCATTTCAGCCCTCATGATTACTCACTTGGTCTGTGGCTACAGCCTCTTAACTAGGTCCTCCACCTTCAACCAAATCCAGGAGACCCAACCAGCAATTCATCTAAAGAACCAGGGGTCTCTCTTAAACTCTACAATGGTTCTCCAGCACACTGAGCACAAAAGTAAGCCCCTTATAGAAGCAAACAAACCCTACATCCCCTGGCCTGCCAATCCTCATCTCTGGACAATCCCTGCCACTCACTTTATGCAACCCAGCAGTGATACATGCCATGCAGGCCCTCATCTCGATGCTGCTGCTTATGCTGGCTCCTCAGCATGGAAGATCTTTCCATCTTCCCCTTGCTAACTCTAATATCCTTGTACAACTGAAGTGAAGCATCACATCCTCAAAAAAACCTGTCCTAATCCTTCTCTAGTCCCGTTCTCTGGTCTGTATCTGGCACTCCTCATCAGGGCTCCCATGAGGCCCTCTCACTTATAAAGGTAAGAGCTTCTTTTTCTAACCCATGTGAGGGCAAGAACTGGGCTCCTGCTATCTTATGCCCTTCGCACCTATGCCTACCACACATGAGGCACTTAACAAAAGTTTAAACTGAGCATGTAGAAGAAGCAGTAGTTCTTATCTTACAGATAAGGAAAACGATGCTTAGTGAGAGGTTACTTGATTTAAAAGTCATCCATGGAGAAGTCTAAGAAGGGAACTTAGAATGCGAAAATGTACTAGCTAAATGAAAAAAGCCTCCCAGAGCTAAGCATAGTGAGAGCAAGGAATGTGTCTAAATTTTTATTACTGTTACCCTAAAGCCTGGCAAGGTGTTATTTTGCACACAGGGAATATTTAATAAATATTGGGTGGCTTGTTAAGACTGTATACAGAGACTGTCACTTTCACTTATATACTATGCAGAAGTGGGTCTGCTTCTTTCCAGCAGATGGAGATATAGTCCCGTATGATCATCAACTACAGTTTGGGTGACCGGTAAAACAATCAGCCTCTTTCCTCGATCCTTTGCCATGCTTCCTTTTCCCTTTATAAGTCTCACACAGATAAAAAGAAATCAGCAGACATGTTTTCCACAGATCTATTTTATAACTTTTTCAATGCCTTTTCCTCTCTGGCCTTTTAAAAAATCTGGGGTAAACTTACCCAATTTGATTTATCCAATCTATCAAGTGCTACTGAATGCCTACATCTTTCTATATGCCTCTTTGGTCCTTTATGAAACACATTTATAACCCAGCAAGTTCATCATGTTCATCACTAAACATAGGCTTTCCCTGGTGTATCTGCCCTATTTCACTTGAGAAAACATTCGTTTACCAATCATCTCTCATTTAAAAATAAAACACAAAACAAAAACCTTTTCAATATATATTTTTAAAAGATTTATTTATTTGACAGAGACAAAGAGAAAGCGGAGTGGGGGGGCAGGGAGGAAGAGAAAGTCTTAAGCAGACTCTGCACTGAACCCCTATGCAGGGCTCAATCTCACGACCCTCTGAGATCACGACCTGAGCCAAACCCAAGAGTCAGATGCTTAACTGTGCCACCCAGGCACCCCTCAATATATCCTAATTGCTATCTTAAAGGCTTTGGGGTTCTAAACAGGATAAAAAAGAAATTAATATCACCTATGAGAGTAGAGCTAACAGTAAAACCCTGAGCAAACTTCATTTTTCACTCAACCTACAAATTTCATGGCATTCCTGAAAAACTTAGTGTTTACTGAAACTGTGCAAAGGTAATCCATGATTATATCTAAAATAGAATTAGGGGGGTGCTTGGGTGGCTCAGTCTGTTAAGTGCCTGCCTTCGGCTCAGGTCATGATCTCCAGGTCCTGGGATGGAGCCCTGAATCAAGCTCCCTGCTCAGCGGGGAGTCTGCTTCCCCCCCCCCCATCTTCTGTCCCTCCCCACCGCTTGTTCACTCTCAAATAAATAAATAAATAAAATTTTTTAAAAAACATAGAATTAGGTGCTTTGCTCAGATAATTATAAAAGTTTTTCTTTTTCCTTTTTAACCTGCACCAAAGTCCTATGGATGCAAAGTTCATGACATCTAGCATCCCCGGCCCTAGCCAACTCAATGTCTATGTGCCCCGTGCTCAAACCATTGACATAACAAAAAATTCCCCACAAGTTCCCAGCTGCTCCTTAGGGAACATTTCTAGCCCTACTGAGAACGACTGACCCAGAGGATTTCTGAGGCCATTGTTACCTAATGGCAAAAGCACTGATTTAAGTATCTGAAGGGACCACCTGTCAGGGTGTGACTTGAACCACAACACTGAATACTATTAAAACACTGTAACTAAAAAACTTCCAATTATAATTTAAACTTTTTAATCAAGTAAGTCCCCAATTTTTAAGTATTTTCAAACTTAGATGAAATTATGTCCAAAAAATAGTGTCACAGAAGAGCAAGCCTTGTCTAATCAAAATAATATCCAAGAAAAACCCTAAACGGCAATACTTGGTCCTAAATGTTCCTAGCTCTGGAAGTCTTTGAGTTTGAGCAAGGTACCACTCAGACCTGAAAGTGTCCAAAGTATAGGAGCATGAGAGGAGGATGCAGTTTGTAAATTTCCATGGCAATATTGTGGGAAGACTAGTTGTCCAAGGACATGACAGGAAAGGGATAATCCTAGCATATGTCCCTATATCAGAGTGAGAGGACCCTGATGGCAGAACTGGAATCCCAGAAGTAATCAAGTGTGCTTAAGTTAAACATGGTCTGCTTAGGTATGTCAACTGAACAAACACTTCAAAACTGAATGAAAGCCCTATTCCCTGCCTGAAACTAGCTCTTCTCCACACAAAGCACCACCATTCATTCACTCAGTGGCCAACGCCAGAAACACAGGACTCGCTCATCCTCAACTCCTCAAACATCCCCACAAACCTCCCAATGCCCAACAGCAAAGTCCTTTCTTTTCTGCCTTTTAAATATCTTGAGTGGGAAGGAGACAAACCATAAGAGACTCCTAATCTCACAAAACAAACTGAGGGTTACTGGGGGGTGGGAGGGTAGGGATAGGGTGGATGGGTTATGGACATTGGGGAGGGTTTGTGCTTTGGTGAATGCTGTGAAAGATGTAAGCCTGATGATTCACAGACCTGTACCCCTTGGGCAAANGGGTTACTGGGGGGTGGGAGGGTAGGGATAGGGTGGGTGGGTTATGGACATTGGGGAGGATTTGTGCTTTGGTGAATGCTGTGAAAGATGTAAGCCTGATGATTCACAGACCTGTACCCCTGGGGCAAAGAATAAAAAATAAATAAATAAATAAATAAAATATCTTGAGTCCATTCACTTCTTTCTATCCCTGTGGACAGTACCTACTTTTGGCACCATCACTTCTCCCTTGGATTAATGTAATATTATCTAACAGGTCTCCGGACTTACACTCTTTCCTAATAACCATCTGCAACCCACCCCCTTTCCATACAGTTGCAACACTGCCTTTGAGGCAGTGCACCTCCCTCCCTCCACTCTCTGTTTCAGATCTAGCTTTCCTAATCATGGAACAGGCAACTGATGAGACAGTGTTTGTTCTTATCCCTGGCCACAGTGACTGGTACTGTTTTGGGCACTGGATCTGAACTAAGCTAATCAGACTCTATTTCTTGAAAATTAGAAATCTGATGAGAGACTAATCCTCAGCAGGCAGAATAAGTCAACTAATGGTATTACCCTACAGAGAAAATCCACAGGTTCTTCTGCTGAGATGCCAGGACTTGTGCTAGTTGTTTATCCTCTCAGAGACCTAGATGTTTGGCTCTTTCTTTAGTCCCCTGAGCCACCCTGCTACCTTTCCAATAAATTCCTTTTAGCTCATGTTTGCCAGAGTCAATACCAAGGAAACTTAAGTAACAATAAAAGCAGTCTCAACCTGACACAAGACCCTTCCTGATCTAGATGTCCCTGTTCCCACTTGCATTGTCAAGGTCCACTTACCACTTCACACACTCTGAGCCAACTATGGGGATCTCCACACCTCCACATCTTTCCTTCTTGTCCCTTTTGCTCTTCCTGCGGAGAATGGCATCTCTGGATGCTTCTCATCATCAGATGGGACGCAGCCTAGATGTCACTTCCTCCGGGAAAATTTCACTTAAGTCCCTCAGACTACTCATGCTCTCATAGGGCCTGGACTAATACTCCTGAAATAAAGCTTAGAACCCCACGATTTTTTGCCCAATTCCTTATTAGTCTAAACCCATACAGAAGTTTACTACAAGTGGTGATTCTTATACAGAAGTGTATCCCCATACCTGTGTGTGTGCCTGCCAGAGAGCAGATTCTCAGTCTCAAAGAAATGAATAAACTAGGAAATCAGAAGTCCACTTAATCGATTCAAATTAGTATTGAGGAAATATGTAGTAAAAGTTTAAAAATAAATATTTTCGGGGCACATGGGTGGCATCCGACTCTTGGTTTCAACTCAGGTCATGATCTCGGGGTTGTGAGATCAAGCCCTGCATCAGGCTCCGCACTGAGCATGGAGTCTGCTTGACGTTCTCTCTCCCCCTCTCTCACTAAAATAAATAAATAAATCTTTAAAAATTAATTAATTTAGAATCAAGAGGTCCTGCACATTCCATGTTAAATTCATTTTAATATTAATTCACATTCACAATAATTTAACTATGAGTTCACTTTGTGAAAATTCATCAACCTGTGTGCTTAAGATTTGTGTACTCTTTTGTATGTATATTAAACATTAACAAAAATTTTTAAATGCATTTAACATAGCTGAAAACCACAGCTTTAGACTAGTAATAAGCTCAATATGCATGGAAACACCATATAATGGTGGAAGGTGCCTTGATTACAAGTAGAAGTCCCTGGGTTACAGTCTTAACTGTACTACTTATTAGCTGTGACATCTTGGTTCAGTCAAAATATTTGATATTCAGTTTTAGCAACTACAAAATGGGATAATAACCATTCTGTCTAAATCTCAGACTACACAAAGATAAAATAAAATCATAAACATAAAGTCAAACAAGCTGTTTTTATCACAAAATTATATATCATTTCAAAGTGAGTTTTAGCTGAAAAATAAAAATCAGCACTATAAAAATACTATATTTTGGCATGAAAATGCCTGCAAAATCCCATGAATGCATATCAAAAAAGGTGATATGGGATAATGAACCCAGGGTGCTAACCTGAAATTTAAGATTAAAATATTTATTCTTGGGCGCCTGGGTGGCTCAGTGGGTTAAAGCCTCTGCTTTCGGCTCAGGTCATGATCTCAGGGTCCTGGGATCGAGGCCCGCATCGGGCTCTCTGCTCAGCAGGGAGCCTGCTTCCCCCTCTCTCTGCCTGCCTCTCTGCCTCCTTGTGATCTCTCTCCCTCTGTGAAATAAATAAATAAAATCTTTAAAAAAAAAAAAAATAAATAAAATAAAATATTTATTCTTGAGGAAAAAAGAAAGGATACCCCTACATCATCATGTTTCTTGGGAACTGGATTAAAAAATTATTTATATTTCATGAACTAAAACAAACATTTCTCATACTTATGACAGCTGAGATGCTTTTGAGATTTCAACCAAAGCATTAAGCCTTCTGGTTAAAGGAACCTCTGTGAATGGGGGTGTAGGAAAGCAGAGATATTTCATACTCCATATGGTCAAGATCTTATCATACCACCAAGTTATACTGTTAACTTTAATATTGCAAAACTATTTCAGAATAAAAGTGCTTCTATTTAAAGAGAGTATATAACAAAATAGGATTAGGTATATGGTTAGAAATACACGAAACAAGTTTTACAAACCAACTGCAAAGGATGCGCTCTGTTAAAAACTGAAGATGGAAGATGAATTGAGTCATAATTAGACATTACTGGTGACTAACTGGCAATTTATTATATACTTCTCTACAGTGTCAAAACATGAACAAGCTTGTAAGTGCATTCAACAGTCACTTGATAAGAAGGAAAAATAGATAAATTTTATTTTCCAGAAAAAATAGCTTTTCATTTTTTAACTGCTGCATTATAAGTTCCCAGAAATGCTAAATAGTAGTTTAAAAACACATGAAGCACCATTCTCCTCTTACATAAAAAGTGAAGTATTATAATACAGAGAAATTGGTTATTTGTTTATACTGCGAATGGGTAGGGGCACTTGGGTGTCTTGGTTGGTTAAGTGTCTGCCTTTGGCTCAGGTCCTGATCCTGGGGTCCTGGGATAGAGTCTCATGTCAGGCTCCCTGCTCAGTGGGGAGCCTGCTTCTCCCTCTCTCCGCCTGTGCTCTCAGTCACTATATCTCTCTCTCAAATAAATAAAATCTTAAAAAAAAGTAAATGGGTAAAAATTAACTTTTGAGCCAATGCAAGTGTTAACTTATCATTACTCACTTTGTACCACTAAAACAGAGGGGTGAGTGGCCAACAAATATCTGTAAATTGAAAACTTCCCTTCATTTCCATTTCAACAAATATGTACCCAATGATTACCATGTAACTTACTGTTGAGGGCACGGGGCACTAAGGATTAATAAGACACAGCTCCGGACCCAGAGTAGCCCAGACTATGAGATACATACAAAACACATCACAGTATTCTGAGAAATAGCTGAGGCAGTGTTGGCAAGGAGCTGTAGCACAGAGAACAGAAAGAGAGGCTTTAGAGAGTAACTGACTGAAGGGAGTCTATACTGGCTGTGCCCACAAAGCAGAAAAGGAGGGAAAGGAAAATTCTCGGGGAAGGGAATAACAAAAAAGCACCACCTGCTAGTACCTGCTAGTGCACTGTGCTAAGCCCCAGGGAACAAAAAGGAGATAGTTTCACTGCTTTTAATGAGCTTACAGTTTAAGGGAGACAAGTAATGGTCACTGATAATACAACAATATGCTCAGTGTACTGACAGTTCTGAGAATCATATTGTGTTCTGAGAAGTCCAAACCTATTTTCTTTTTTTTTTAAGATTCTATTTATTTATTGACACAGAGAGAGAGAGAGAGAGAGAGAGAGATCACAAGTAGGCAGAGAGGCAGAGAGAGAGAGAGGAGGAAGCAGGCTCCCCACGGAGCAGGGAGCCCAATGCGGGCCTCGATCCCAGGACTCTGAGACCATGACCTGAGCCAAAGGCAGAGGCTTTAACCACTGAGCCACCCAGGCGCCCTCAAACCTATTTTCAAGAAAATCTGGACATATGAGTGAAGATCAAACCACAGTGTCAGGAAGTGTGAGGCAGTAACAGAAATGAGTGTCCTTATTTGGGGCGGTCCAAAATCCCTGTTAGAGAGCACTTTTCTTCCTATGTAAAGGGAGCGCTCTCTGTCCTTTGAGTACTGATCACTCTTTCTCTCTCTCTAGGACATTTGTCATATGCTGCCATATGTCAAGATAAATCTGGACACATGTTAACTAGATTTACTGTAGTGATCACTTTGCAATATATACAAATATTGAATTATTATGTTACTCACAATGTATGTTCATTATAGTATGCCCATTATAACTCAATATAAATAAAGAAAGAAAGGAAGGGAGAAAGGGAAGGAGGGAGGGAGCAAGTAAGGAGGGAAAGAAAAAAAGTAAGAACAAGAGGAGAAGAGAAGAAGAAAAAGCAAGTGAGCGAGCTTATTTTACCTCTCCCTACTAGATTATAACCTAGACCAGGAGTTTTGTTCCTTACCTGAAGCTGAATGATAACAGGGACTGACTTGCTATCAAATGTTGTAATCCAACCCCCTCATAGCATGAATAAAACCTGGTACCCAGTAGCTCCTGTTTATGTGTGTAAATCCTAAAACCTTATTAAAAAAACAGAGCTGGGGTGCCTGGGTGGCACAGTTGGTAGGTGTCCAATTTTTGGTTTCAGTTCAGGCCATGATCTTGAGCACAGAGTCTGCTTGATATTCTCTGTCTCCCTCTGCCCCTCCTGCTCGTGCTCTCTCTCTCAAATAAATAAATCTTACCAAAAAAAAAAAAGGCGAAAATGATTAGGGAAAACCAATAATGGATTATGACTCTCTGTTACTGCTGTAATTCTAACCTTAACATCAAGACCAGGCCTCTCCCCCATTCCCAAGCCCTCTGCTCATGTTATGTCTCATCTAGAATCCTGGCCTCAGCTGCCCTTGGTTCCTAATGCAGGTGTAGAGCACATGAGCCTATTTGCATTGTCTTGTTTTTTTCTGTCCTGTTGGCAACCTCTTTTGAGTTGGTTTTTGGCTACAGAATCAAGACTGCTATATCCTATGCTATCCAAATATCCAAAATGAATACCACCACACTGACACACACATGCACACAAGACGACAGACTAAATAACCCTGATGACTCAAGACTGACTTCTGGAATAGTCATTACAAATCAAACCATGAAATTCTTTACAGAAAAAAAATAAACAAAGCCTAAAGGAAGATGGGGAAAAGGAGAGCTGTAACTAAAGCTACCCCTCTGAAAGTCAGTGTTCAGTCCAGTCCAGCAGCCTGATGATAACAAAACATTATCAAATGTAGGAATAAGAAGTCAGGGAAGGGGCGCCTGGGTGGTTCAGTGGGTTAAAGCCTCTGCCTTCAGCTCAGGTCATGATCTCAGGGTCCTGGGATCGAGGCCCACATCGGGCTCTCTGCTCAGCAGAGAACCTGCTTCCTCCTCTCTCTATCTGCCTCTCTGCCTACTTGTATCTCTCTGTGTCAAATAAATAAATAAAATCTTAAAAAAAAAAAAAAGAAGAAGAAGAAGTCCGGGAAGAGATAGTATGGAGAGCTGCATCAGACCAAAAGGGCCCCCAGAAGATTTCAAGGAGAAATGTTTTCTGATGTAAAAGAAAGGAAAGAGCCAAAAACATCTGGATGGCTAACACAGCTTTAAACAAAAAAGTGCTGTGAAAGATGTAAGCCTGATGATTCACAGACCTGTACCCCTTGGGCAAAGAATAAAAATAAAAATAAAATAAAATAAAATAAAGTAACTGTCAGTGCCTGCTATGTGTGGGCTTTCTGTGATCCTTAAGGACCGTAAAACAATTCAGTATTTTAAGCTAACTTTGGGAGGACTCAGGTTTTCCTGTCATCAAGGACAAGTTTGCTGACTTCTGTTTTCATTGTTTGAAGAATGGTTAGTTCACCAAAAGCATCTGACTATGTTTGGGGGAAAAAAAAAAACAAAAAACACTACTCCAGGTCTAAAAATCCCACCTCCATTCTCACAACCTTGGATGAGAAGTTATAAACAATAAAGTAAGCTAATGGAGAAAAATGACAGGAGAAATTATTTTACATGATCGATAACTCTGAGTGTTAGGCTTATCACCAAGGGAATGTTATGTACAAGAGATAATATATATTCTAAGAGTAATAAGAGTATCCCTCAACAAATGTGTAAGTACACTTACAAATTATTAAATTTCAATATAAAAATCAGCAAGACATGGGAGGTGGGGAGAGGAGGATGAACAGGCAGAGCACAGAGGATTTTTAGATTATTTTAGTGAAAATAATCTGTATAATACCGTAACAATAGATACATGTCATTATAACATTTGTTCCAACCCATAAGTTATGAATGACAACATACCACTCCTCCTCCTTTCCAACCCAATCTGGGGTTGGTAGAGGAGGTGACAGGGCAGAGAGGAGTCCAAGGTTCAGCAGCTATGACTGTAAGTAAGGTACAAGGGTACAAGAGCACCTGGTATGGGGGGTCCCACACAGACCAGGCTCAGAGACTCCAAAGTGCTAAAAATACATCCAAGTTTATGTAAGGAAAATGTAGGTAACGAACAAAGGTTGGTGTGTACAGGCAGGTGGGAAGTAAAGGTCAGTTTGATCACTGTCGTGGGTCAGTCATGAGGATCTTGCTGGCTCAGGGCAATCCTTATTGCTTGAGGGGTAGTTTCAGTTCCCCATATAGGATGCTTTACTCGAAGGATCTTTTGCCTGAGTTAAGAGATAAACCGGAAAGAAGAACTTAATCAATTGAAAAGTACAGACTGAGATCAACATGGAGGTAGCTGAGTCTTCTTTCAGAATCAAAGGTAAAGTGTCTGGGGCAGAGCTGTTGGCAAGTGCAGAAGGGAAGCTGTAGGCAGGGGAGAGCAACCAGATAAGAAAAGAGTCCCCAAAAAGGCTCTGGTCAATGCCAAGGAGAGCTGTCGGTTAAGCATCAGGTTATTCATAGTAGGGAAGGACTTATACAATCCTTAACTTCAAAGTACTTAAATGAAAGGAATGCCTTCTTCCCAAAGCTTTAATCATCTGTTCTCCTTTGAAGATTCTTTCCCTGATTTTGTCTAGCTTTCTTTGTCCCCTAGAGAAATTTCATCCACTTAAAAATGGAAACTCAACTCTACAAAATTCATCTATCTATTTTGTACACTTAGGAATAAGATACTCAAAGCCTTGGAAGATTATCCAGGCCTAATCAAAAGCAAGATTCACACAGAGAGCAAACGTTCAGGCTTACTCCCTAACACACATAAATTGCACTCCCACTCCCAAATGGATTTCCACTTTATCTGAATTCAGGCATCTTTAAGCCAGGAGCATGGATAGTGAATAAAAACTGTAAAGCATAATGGAAAAGACCAAATGTGAGTTTAAACCCAGATGAGCCATTTACTAGGTGGGAGAAAGGTCTTTCACGTCAGTGAGCATTTCAAAAAACTCTGGGACCTTTACCACTGCTACTAGCTCTGAGTGGTTCTCTCCCCATCAGTCCCTTTAGATCTCTCCCCAAATGTCCTAGCAGTAAAGACTTCTCCAAATACCCTACTTAAATGTACAATCCCCACTTCCCATCCCTTATACCTCTCTCTAGTTTATTTATCTCTACATCATTTATCACCATCTAATAGGTTTCATTTATTTGTTTATGATGTCTGCCCCCAACAAAGATGTGAGCTCCATAGGACTCCTGCTGCCTCTGCAGAGTCTAGGACAAACCTGACCCACAGCAAGGATCCAGAAACATTTAACTGAATATTTAAATGTAAATGAGTTAATTCAACCCTCCACTGGGCTAATATCACCTACACTTCAGGGTTACTTTTAGAAATAGAAAATAAAAATGTTTTGTCAAGACTGAATTATGGAGAAATAGGCAGCCTGAATGGACTAATTACTAATAAGGAGATGGAATAAGTCATCAAAACCCACCCAACAAACAAAAGTCCAGAACAGATGGCTTCACTGGTGAAATCTACATTTAAAGAAGAATTAATATCAAACCTTCTCAAACTCTTCCAAGAAACAGAAGAGGAACGAACACTTCCAAAATATAAGAGGCCAGCATTACACTGACGCCAAAACCAGACAATCCCACCACAAGAAAAGAAAACTATGGGCCATATCCCTATGAGCACAGATGTAAAAATCCTCAACTAAATATTAGCAAAATGTATTCAACAGTACATTAAAAGGACTATACAGTGTGATCAAAGTTGCATTTGTTCCAGTGATGCAAGGATGGGTCAAAATCTGCAATCAAAGTGATATAAAACCATATTACCAATATGAAGAATAAAAATCTTATGAATCTCTCGTTACAGAAAAAGCATTTGACAAAATTCAACATCCATTCAAGATTTAAAAAAAAGAAACTCAACAAAGTGTACATCAACATAGTAAAGGCCAAAGATGACAAGCCCACAACAACCTCGTAAAAGAACACTTTCCATGCTGGCTGTCATATAGTGAGTACTCAACAACTTAGTTTTCTTTCATTTCTTAAGTCAAAGTAATTGCCAAAAGTTTCAGAACATTCCAAGTGGGAAACTCTAAAAGCATGCCTGCGAGATCTCTATACCCAGTGAAACACACGGGGGAAAAGCAGGGTTGCCTATCACAGCGCCAGTCAGTGTAGCCTATGATAAGATTTTGCTATCAATCTGCACTGAAATCAGTGCAGAAATTAAGAATAAGTACTTAGAAACTTAAAATTTGACAGAGGAATTTTATATCTGCTGAACCTAAAGGAAAAAATGAGACATATTTATAGAATTTTTAAAGATTTTATTTATTTATTTGACACAGAGTGCAAACAAGCAGGGGGAGCAACAGGCAAAATTAGTTACTCAAATCCTCCATCAGAATAACTTTTTTAGTGTCTTTTTTTTTTAAAAGATTTTATTTATTTCACAGAGGGAGAGAGATCACAAGGAGGCAGAGAGGCAGGCAGAGAGAGGGGGAAGCAGGCTCCCTGCTGAGCAGAGAGCCCGATGCGGGCCTCGATCCCAGGACCCTGAGATCATGACCTGAGCCGAAAGCAGAGGCTTTAACCCACTGAGCCACCCAGGCGCCCTTTTCTAGTGTCTTTTAATAGGCCATCCATAATGCAATCAGTATTTAGACATAAGCTCAACATGTATTCATTGTGTGTATGTGTGTTTTATAATGGTTTTGCAACTGGTGACCTAAATTGACATTTGCTGGTAGAACTTTACCCTTTTACCCACCTGTTTTAAAATTTAACGGTCAGTGGTTCTTAGCCTGGAGACAGAATGTTAATCAAATCTGGCTGAAGTCTAGAAGAACAGTTGATGCCGAATGAGATATTCTCCCTCAGCAAATTTCAAGAGTCTCTGTTGCCATTCACACATTGAACAGCTCTCCTAGGTCTTTTAGCCCAAGGCTCTCTAGCAATATATATATATATTTTTTTTAATTATTTTTTTTAAAGATTTTATTTATTTATTTGACAGAGAGAGAGAGAGAGATCACAAGTANCACACATTGAACAGCTCTCCTAGGTCTTTTAGCCCAAGGCTCTCTAGCAATATATATATATTTTTTTTTAATTATTTTTTTAAAAGATTTTATTTATTTATTTGACAGAGAGAGAGAGAGATCACAAGTAGGCAGAGAGGCAGGCAGAGAGAGAGGAGGAAGCAGGCTCCCTGCCGAGCAGAGAGCCCGATGTGGGCCTCGATCCCAGGACCCTGAGATCATGACCTGAGCCGAAGGCAGAGGCTTTAAACCGCTGAGCCACCCAGGCGCCCNTATATTTTTTACCATATAGGATTATGTGCTAAATTCTCGAAAACTAAAAAGAGTCTTCAAAGAAAAGATTAAATGTTTAAGATTAACACTCTTTGTATAATATTATATCAGACTACTGTGTTCCTCTGTTCACCAGAGAATGCTATTCCAATGTAAGATATTACATTTCTGTAACAGTATCTATCATCCCACTTTAGTCAAATGATGTGGATAACAAGTAATTATATACTTCCATGTATATTTTCAGAGGTATTTTCACTGTAAATAGCTCAAAGAGAATACCTAGTACAGTGGGACAGCAGTAGAATCAAACATTCCACAATTACTATTTATACTAATATGGCCTACAGAATCACTGTTTTGAAGTCTCTTATCATTTCCATAAGATGTAATGTGGTCAAGGACCCAGACCTATAAACTTTACATAATATTCAACTCAGGGCCCCTGGGTGGCTCAGTGGGTTAAAGCCTCTGCTTTCTGCTCAGGTCATGATCTCAGGGTCCTGGGATCGAGGCCCGCATCGGGCTCCCTGCTCAGCGGGGAGCCTGCTTCCCCCCATCTCTCTCTGCCTGCCTCTCTGCCTCCTTGTGATCTCTCTCCCTCTGTGAAATAAATAAATAAAATCTTTAAAATAATAATAATAATAATAATAATAATATTCAACTCAGTTTCTCCATCCTTAAAAAGACCTTTCTCGGGTGCCTGGGTGGCTCAGTGGGTTAAAGCCTCTGCCTTCGGCTCAGGTCATGATCTCAGGGTCCTGGGATCGAGGCCCGCATTGGGCTCTCTGCTCAGCAGGGAGCCTGCTTCCTCCTCTCTCTCTGCCTGCCTCTCTGCCTACTTGTAATCTCTCTGTGTCAAATAAATAAATAAAATCTTAAAAAAAAAAAAAGACCTTTCTCTTCCTTTAGATATCCTCAAAAGGTTATCTAAAATAACAACTTTTTGTCCTATTATCATTATTACTATTATTTATAAACATTTTGTCTTCTCTATTGCATTATAACTCTGATGGAAGGATGTGTAATATTAACATCGCTCACAATAAATAATATACACAGATACTTAATAATTACTGAAAAAAGTAAAGGAAGAAAGATCCAAATAAGGTTTCTATAACCCCATTTGTATATAAGCCCCGAGATTTTAACAAGAGAATCATATATTTGAAATGTCTCAGCAACTCTGAGAAATGTTACCACATTAGTCAAAAAGCTATATACACACATACATATCCTCCCCCAGTTAGCTATTCAGAGTGCCTAACGGACCGAATTCTTCTGGAGAGTCCATTCTTTTTAGCTAGTTGAAGGCTAACACTTCAGATGAAGGGGGAACAGCTCTGTGCTCCCCCCTTTTCCCCTCCACCATCAGGCCACAGAGCTGGGTACCTTCAGTCTGGCCCCTCTTCCTCAAGGTCTGCCGCTTCTGCCAGTGGTGCTGATTTCCATGCCCCTTCCTTCTGGCTCTTCCATGCTAACTTTCCCCATTCCTCTCCACTGCCTCTGGGGATGGCCCCATTCCTTCTGAGATGTTGCTGCCCTCACTGTGAATGCCATCACAGTATATAGAATACAGCCTCTTTGAGTCCTTGGCTCTTTTTCTCCTCCGTGTTTGTTTGCTTTTGGGAGCTCAGGGCCTCATTCGTTTGCCATTAAAAAGGTTTCCTCCCCGGCCACCAACCTGCCAGCAACTTCTGGATTCCAGATACCCTGGATTTCTGCAAAGTTAGCTCTTCAGAGCCAAAGAGAATATTGTATTACTGTAATGTCTTGATTTTCTTTTCTCCACATGAATAAATACAATTTCAACTCTGTCTAAATCAAGGAAACAAATTCTCGTAATTCTTATAAACATATCGTACAAGCAAAGATTTACAGATAACTTTATCCATCTATGCAGCAAACAAGAAAAAAATTAGCATTATTTATGCCCAAAATAATTACCTGTCCCTTGTCTTATAACTCTCTCTCCTTAAAACAACTGCATGATGGGAAAGAAGTCTTTTCAAAAACTGATGCTGGGAAAATTCCATACCCATATGCAAAAGGATGAAACTGGATCCTTAATTAAACTACACGCAAGTATTAACTCAAAGTGGATTTCAGACCTAAGTGTTAAAACCCCAAACTATAAAACTCCTAGAAGAAAACGTAAGGAAAAAGCTGCATGACTTTGGGCTGGGCAATGTTTTCATATATATGACACCCAAAGCACAAGAAACAAAAGCAAAAATAGATAAGCAGGGCTACGTTAAACCTCAAAATTTTTGTGCATCAAAAGATAAAATCAACAGGGCAAAAAAAAAGTCAACCTACAGAATGGGAGAAAATATTTGCAAATCATACAGGTAAGAGGGGGTTAATATATAAAAAACTGTAACTCTAGGGCGCCTGGGTGGCTCAGTGGGTTAAAGCCTCTGCCTTCAGCTCAGGTCATGGTCTCAGGGTCCTGGGATGGAGGCCCGCATCGGGCTCCCTGCTCAGCAGGGAACCTGCTTCCTCCTCTCTCTCTGCCTGCCTCTCTGCCTACTTGTGATCTGATCTCTCTCTCTCTCTCTCTGTCATATAAATAAATAAAATCTAAAACAAAAAACAAAAAACAAAAAAAACCTGTAACTCTAAAACAAAAAATCAACCTGACTAAAAATTTGGGCAAAGGGCTCAGAACAGACATTTTTCCCAAGATGATAAACCAATAACCAACAAGCATATTAAAAGATACTCAACATCACTAACCATCAGGGAATTGTAAATCAAAAACATAATGAAGTATCACCTAAAAGCCATTTTGATGACTATTTTGAAATAAAAAAAAACCTAAAAAACTAGAAAACAGAATAACAAGTGTTGGTGGCAATATGGAGAAGTTGGAACCTTGTGCATTATTGGTGGGATTGAAAATGGTGCAACTGCTATAAAAAAAAAGTATGACAGTTCCTCAAAAAATTAAAAATAGAACTATTATATGACACACCAACACCACTTCTGGGTATATATCCAAGAAAACTGAAAACAAGGTCTCAAAGAGATATTGCACACCCATGTTCACATCACTATTTATAGCAGCCAAGAGGTAAAAGCAACCCAAATATCTATCAATGCATAAATAGATAAATGAAATGCAGTATTTAGGGGCACCTGGGTGGCTCAGTCGTTAAGTGTCTGCCTTAGGCTCAGGTCATGATCCCAGGGTCCTGGGTTCGAGCCCCACATCAGGCTCCCTGTTCAGTAGGAAGCCTGTTTCTCCCTCTCCCACTCCCCCTGCTTGTGTTCTCTCTCACTCTCTCTATCAAATAAAATAAATAAAATGTTAAAAAGAGAAAAGAAATGCAGTATATACATGCAGTGGAATACTATATAGCCTTAAAAAGAAGGAAATTCTGTCACATGCTACAACATGGATGAAGTTGGAGGACATTATGCTAGGTGAAATAAGTCAGTCATGACAGGACAAATACTGCATTATTTCACTTTCATGAGGTATCTAATGAATTAATGACTAATGAATTCATCATATAGAAAGAATGATGACTGCTGGTGGCTGGGAAGAGCAGGAAATGGGGAGTTGTTTAATGGATACAGAGTTTCAGTTCTACAAGATGAAAAAGTTCTGGAGGTCTGCTTCACAACATGTAAACATACTTAACACTACTTAAGTATACTATACACTTAAAAATGGTTAAGATGTTAACTTTTATATGTTTTTTCTTCCACAATAAAAAAAAAAAATCAGCACAATATATTTGAAAGAGCCTGGGTGTGAGTCTTACAGACCCAAGTTTGAAATGTGGTCAGCTCTGCCACTTACTGTGTGGCTGTAAGCAAGTTACCCACTGAGAGTCCCTTTCTTCATCTATATAAATGAGGGTATAAATAATACAGACCTTAAAAAGTTGACCTGCAGCTGAGAAGAGAACTGCTGACACAGAAGACACTCACAATTGGATTCCTTACTTCTATCCCCAGGGCCAGCATCAACGCATCATCAAAAGCAGCTAATGCAAATTAAAGGTTTATTGGGTCTTGTACTGGCCCAGTGATTCCCCAGGAATCCACATTTTACAGGAAGGAAAGCAGGCAGGATTACAGTCCCCACTTTGCGGGTTAGGAAAGTGAAGCAGAGAAGTGGCCTGAATTGCCCAGGCTCCAGCATAAGTGAGAGTGCCTGATAAACCCTGAAACACTTCATTTTATTGCACACAGACATGAGAAAGGGCTAGTAATGCAGAAATTAAATCGACAGAATAAAAACAGAAGGGGGCATTACATATAAAAGAGGCCACAAAGATAGAATTAAGAAAAATAATTTTACCTTTGTAAGTTACATTTCCAAGGATTGGTATAAAAGGTCATCTACTTTCTCTGCTTATCTTTTAAGCAAGTTTCATTCCCTCCCTAAGCATTCATTTTAATATTCCGCTATCTTCCAAGACAGAATTTTAACTCTACATCATGATGCAGTGCAAATCAATTTACTTACTTTTTTCTCCAGCTAAGACAGGAAGGAGCTGGTTAACATCCTCTGATTACTAAATGACTCAATTATGTGCCAGCCATATCCTTTGGAGACCTTTGTTCCTACCAAATTTTAACTATCCACTTTAGCAACCTTGCCAGGAATCGTACTACCTTGGCTAAGCCTTAACATGACAACATCACTGTGGCAACCTTTCATGCATTCCACCTTGACCCCCTCCCTTTTGTGGAATGGAGACAGGGTATCTAGGAGAGAAAAAAAGTTACTCCTTGGCTTTTAACAGTACCCAGTAAGCAAGGCTGAACTGAAAGAATCAAGTACTTCAAAGGTCAATTTGGTTATGGAGCAATTCTGGGTTTAGACAGAAATGGACTTGGACAAAGCTGAGAGATCTCATCCAACACACATCCTTCCTGAAACTATGTTTCTCTGAAAGAACTGGGGCAGAGTTCTGGCCTGTCTGATCTCATAACCCTGGGCTAGAATGACTGCAGTACAATATGCCCATTTGGGATAATTGCAACAGACAGGTTCCTTCAGGCTATGCTGTTATCCACACCCTTGTTTCTTTCACAGTGTTGTCATCTCTTACATCTTTTAGACAACCTCAATTTCAGCTTCAGCCCTAACTTTAATGACAACATAGCTGTAGCAACCTTATATACATTCTACTTTCAACCACCCCCGTGGAACTTAATTGTATGCTCTGTCTTAGTGTGTGCCAAGCCCTAACCAGCAGATTTATCTGAGAAGAGGCATAGCATAATGGTGAAAGTAAGACTGCATTTGAATTCTGTTAGCAGACAGCCTTTGTTTTTGTCTTGTTTTGTTTTGTTTTAAATTTTATGAACATATAATATATTACTTGCTTCGGGGGTACAGGTCTGTGAATCATCAGTCTTACACAGTTCTCAGCACTCACCACAGCACATACCGCCCCCAATGTCCATAACCCGTCCGCCCTATCCCTCTTCCCCTACCCCCTGTTAACCTTCAGTTTGTTTCCTGAGATTAAGAGTCTCTTATGGTTTGTCTCCCCTGGTCACTTCTTGTCTCATTTTTTTCCCTTCCAACCCCCCACAACCCCATACCCTGCCTCTCAAATTCCTCATATCAGAGAGACCATATGATATTGTCTTTCTCTGATTGACTTATTTCACTTAGCATAATACCCTCTAGTTCCATCCACGTCGTTGCAAATGGCAAGATTTCATCTTTTGATGGCTGCACAGTATTCCACTGTGTGTGTGTGTGCGCGTGCGCGCACGCACGCACACGCACTCACACACACACACACACACACACATCTTCTTTATCCATTGATCTATTGATGGACATCTAGGTTCTTTCCATAATTTGGCTATTACCAACATTGCTGCTATAAACATTCGGATGCACGTGCCCCACTGGAGCACTACATTTGTACTTTTAGGGTAAATACCCAGTAGTGCAATTGCTGGGTCATAGGGTAGCTCTATTTTCAACTTTTTGAGGAACCTCCATACTGTTTTCCAGAGTGGCTGCACCAGCTTGCATTCCCACCAACAGTATAGGAGGGTTCCCCTTTCTCTGCATCTCACCAACATCAGCAGACAGCCTTTGGACCTGAACTACAACACTGGCTCTTCCCTTGGTCTTCAGACTGCCAGCCCACCCTGCAGATTTCATAATCATACAAGCCAATTCCTGAAGATCAGTCAATCAATCAATCTCTCTCCATACACGCACACTCACATACTCTATTGGTTTTGCCTGTGTGGAGAACCGTAAGACAGATTTATTATTAATTTACTATGTGATCTTGATCATGCTCCTTAACCTCTTCAAACCTATTTCTCCAGCTATAAAATGGCTAGTAACAGTACTTACTTCATAGTACTTACTTTCTTATCTTTTATGAAGATAAAACAGGTAAAATATGTTAAAATGGGATTCAAAGAGATTAAACAACTTGCAAAAGGTCTAATCAACTCTAAATTTCATGCTCCCAGCCACTACCGTGCTCCTTATATCTAATCAAAAGGATTCCACACATCTAAAACCAGCAAATTGACTGTTAAAATTTCTTTCACCTAAAGATTAGAAAGTATGGAACTTTTTTTCTGGACCTTTCTATTCCCCCTCAATTGATAAGTACCTCAGAGAATAAAATGCAATGAAACCTCTCCATAGGGAGACCCCAACCCAAGAGTTGGGAAATGCTTAAAATATTTCAAGCAGGTGAAAAAGATAAGAGGGAATGGCTGAGGGTGCCTCTACAATCTGATACTGCATGAGTTTTTAGAGCAAACATTCAGCACATGTCTTCACTCTAGATGTGAGCCACGTCCTTCAATTTGCATCAGTTAAAAACAGAATCAACAGAGGGAGAGATTCTGATAGAAGGCAAATGACAAATATCAACTCCACAGACAGTCAGACGTATAATTAATTGTGTTTGCAGTTTGCAGTCAAAAGACAAACACAGCTGATTTTTCTCACTGAGCTGGGACAAGGCTGGGAATCAACCTTTCTGTTGACCAACTGAAACTAGAATCAGACCAACTGGCCTTAAGTCACAGTGCTGGCAAAACCAATGGTCATTTAGTCAAAGCACACACAGACACACAAAGGCATCATTCTGGCTCTACTAAAAGTGTATTTCAGGGGCGCCTGGGTGGCTTAGTCAGTGAAGTGGCTGCCTTTGGCTCAGGTCATGATCTCAGGGTCCTGGGACTGAGCCCCGCATCAGGCTCTGCTAAGCAGGGAGTCTGCTTCTCCTTCTCCCTCTGTATTCACTCTCCCTCTCTCTCTCTCGAATAAATGAAATCTTAAAAAAAAAAAAGTAACTTTAAAAAAGTTTAAAACTTTGAAAAAGTTTCCTACAGAAACATTGGTTAAAAGTTTTTTTGCTAATTCAACAAATACTGAGTCACTAACAAGTACTCTTATAGATGTTGCAGATACATCAATGAACAAAATTGAAAAGTCTTTGCCTTGGTGGTCCTTAATAGTATGGAGAAACAGAGAACAACATTAAAATTCATCCATCCAAGGGGTGTATATGTGTGTTTTAGAGATAAGCACTAGGAGAAAAGTTAAGGGAAGGGAGATTAGGAGCTTCAGGGAAAGGAGCGTTCCAATTTTTGATATGGTGGCTGGGGAAGGCCTTATTAAGGAAGCCACATTTGAGAAAAGGCCCACAGGAGGTGTGGGAGTGGGCCCCGTGGCTATCTATGGACAGAGCGTTTTGGACAGAGAACAGCTGATGAAAGGTTCAGGGATGGGAGTTTGGCTGGTGAGGTGAGGAACAACAAAGAACCAGGTGTGGCTGAAGGGGAATGAATGAGGGAAAGCAAGGGATGAGGCCAGAAGGCAGCAAGAGGCCAGATACTGTGGGGCCTTGTAGGTCACTGTAAAGGCTGTGGAAACAGGGTATAATGGAGATCCACAACAGACCTCTGAACAAGAGTGACAGGATCTGACTTACCTTTTTTTAACAAGATCACGTTGGTTTCTGTTTTGTTTTGTTTTTAAGATTTTATTTATTTATTTGTCGGAGAGAGAGAGAGCACGCGCACAAGCACATACATGAGTGGGGGGAGAGGCAGAGGGGGAAACAGGCTCTGCACCGAGTAAAGAGCTCGATGCCAGACTCGATCCCAGGACCCTGGGATCACAACCCGAGCCAAAGACAGACGTCCAACCGACTGAGACACCCAAGTGTCCCTGGTTTCTGTTTTAAGAACAGCCTGGGGTGTGAGAAGGAGAAGCAAGGAAGAAAACAAGACTAGTTAGGAAGCTAATGCAATAATCCAAATGAGAAAGTGAGAGTGACTTCATTATTACTCATTTAATCACTCAGCAAAAGTTCATGAGACACCCACTCATTGCCAGGCTCTCTATTGGCCCCAAGAATACAGAGTTGAACAACTCCACTCAGGAAGGGCTTTAGAGAGGCATTCTCTACCCCTCTCCTTCAGGCAGGACATGAAAAGGCCAAAAGACTCTCCGAACTATATACTCCACAGTGGTAAGTGTTGGGGGAGGGGCTCTATTTGCTTATTGCTAAATCCCCAGCACCTAGAACAGTTCCCAGTATAAATATCTGCAGAATAAATGACTAATAATGGTTTTCTCTTTCTTCTTCTTTTTTTTTTAAGATTTTATTTATTTATTTGACAGAGAGAGACACAGTGAGAGAGGGAACACAAGCAGGGGGAGTGGGAGAGAGAGAGATGCAGGCTTCCCGCTGAGCAGGGAGCCAGATGCAGGGCTTGATCCCAGAACCCTGAGATCATGACCTGAGCTGAAGGCAGACACTTAACGACTGAGCCACCCAGGTGCCCCCAAATAATGGTTTTCAAGGCTGATTTGATGCCAACCACTTTCTAAATGGTTGCCTATTTGTTTAAATCTTAATCAACTCACTGAAAATATTATAAATACACACACATACTGCTCACACTGCATGTGTTGAAGGAGACTGACTGTCCAGATTCCACAGCAACCATATCACAGAATATGTTCCATTTCACACGGGGTTTCACCAGAGGGTTGGGAAGAGGATAAGAGTCAAGCAGAATGTCTTCTAAATATGAACAATGTGATCCCTATTAAGAGATTAGAGTTTTATCAAGCTCTTTCATAATTCTGAAGTACTGTCTACTGTAATAAAAAACTAATGGTGTGCTGCAAAATAAAAAATATTTTAAGTTATTTAGATTAAAAGCCAGAGAAAGTTATATTTTCAAACTCCTGATGGAACAGAAGTAATTCTAAATTATAGGCAATTAAAACCAACTAATATTTACAGAATAAGAAATAAATCAAAAGAAAACTTTTCAATTGCATGTAATGTGAGTTACTTGAGATGAAGTTAGAATTTACTTTCAAATGTTTTAACACAGTGGAGGACATTTCAGAATAGCATTTCTAACAACCACAGAAGTCAAGGATTATTACCATTATTTACCTCCACAGCTTTCTTACATGGATTTTACGTGCAAGCTAAACTAAAGCCAACCTGGAAGGGCATATAAATTATTCCACACAGAATAACTTCTGGGAAAAGATGCAACCTCCCTGATCAATCAGTCCCAACAGTGGGAATCTAGTGTTACATCAGTCACCTTGGCAGGGTTTCTGCAGTATTATTTCCCTAAGTTTAAATATGTTCTTAAAAGTTTTCTCACAGCGGATGTAAAATGATATTTGTCACCAGTACATTCCGCAGACTAAGCCAGTCTGACTAAGACATGTTAAAAAAGGATGAGAACTGCCAGATCAGCAAAGGCATTTTCAGTATTATAAAAATCCAACTTCAAGGAAAGAAAGGGTAATCAATTTTAAATCTATGATTACCTTCTAGTATATTTCAGAGATACTGCATCAAGAGTTCCCACAATTACTTTCTTCCTAATTCTGTACCTATAATTTTTTTGGCATCTAATAATCCAATGTTACTTCTGTTAATAGAACAGCAAGATCTTGTATTTTACACCCATATTTTCTTCATTATACCTTCAATCTTTCGTTTTTCACAGGCCATAAAGATGCTATTGTGTTTACTAGTAGAAGTAAATCAATTCATTCTCAACACACACAAAGGAGGGTACTTTGACATCAACAATCTCATGAATCATTTTATACTTAAATCTTCGAAACCTAACTTGTAGAACCAACTATTCTCTTACTTGATTAAGGAGGAGAATATACATAAATCTGATAGTATGTATATTCAATGTGTTATAAAAGGGCCAGCCAGTTCATGAGTCCCATGTTAAACTAATTATCTCAATTAATGAAAAAACTATAGAAATGAGAAAAAACATAGATCATCTTATAACCTATTTCTAAATTTATGATAACAACTCATTTTTTAAGAATCAACTTTTCAATCTGGTGATTCCCCAAAAAGTTAAACATAGAATTATCATATGATCATACCATATGATTTTGAGATAAACACTCAAAAGAATTAAAAGCAGGGACTCAAACAAATACCTATACACCAACGTTTATAGCAGCATGACTCACAATAACTTCAGTGTCAGATTCATCTCCAGATTAATCCCTTCATGGCACAGGGTGACTATACCAGTGGAAATAAGGGTTACATTTCCATTATCTAAAGACTGAGATAATAAAGAGCATGCTCCCTTATTTTTTCTCTCCTGCTGGATGTGTAGAGAAAATGCTTACCCAAAACAAAGAATCAGTCTTCCCTCATGACTGAGCCAAACTATCCCATTACTATCCATGGACCATCAACAGTCGCTGAGCAGGGAAAACCATGCTCTGACCAGCTGAGACAAAGGATAGATTCACATGGCCGTCTATAGGTGAGGTAGAAATAACTGGAAAAAAAAAATCTGCATTTTGTTATCAAGAAAAGAGAAATGTGTGTTGACAGGCAACCAACAATGCCCATTATACTAGTACATCTTTAATATGCACAAAAAATCCTCTTTAGAACCACACTAAAATGCAGATGCAGATTCAGTAGGTCAGGAGAGGGGTAGAGCCCAAGATTCTGCATTTCCAATAGCTTGTAGGTAATACTGACACTGCTGGTCCTTCTGTATATTCAGGGGCTACTCAATACAGTTTCTGTACTTTTTTTTTTTTAAGATCTATTTATCATGGGGGGGCAGAGGGAGAGAATCTTTTTTTTTTTTTGGTTAAAGATTTTATTTATTTATTTATTTATTTATTTATTTATTTATTTATTTATTTATCAGTCAGAGAGAGAGAGAAATAGCGAACACACGCAGGGGGCAGAGGGAGAAGCAGGCTCCCTACTGAGCAAGGACCTGATGTGGGACTTGATCCCAGGACCCTGGGATTATGACCTGAGCTGAAGGCAGACACTTAACTGACTGAGCCACACAGCGACCCCAAGGGCGAGAATCTTTAAGCAGACTCCCTGCTGAGCAAGGAGCCCAACATGGGGCTCAATCTCATGACCCTAAAATCACGACCTGAGTGAAACCAAGAGTCGGATACTCAACTGACTGAGACACCGAGGTGTCCCTAGTTTCTGTATTTCTTACCTAAAGAACTCACTTCCTCTAATCAGCAAAGTACCTGCAGACTCCTGAAGTCATCATGCCATGTATTTGGGCAGGCTGGCTGCCAACTGCATCCTAGACTTTACAATCCAGCACACTCCTCTCAGCTACAATGGCAGTGGATGTTGAGTACTGCAGGTGACAAATCATCCTTCAGCCTCCAGAAGCTAAGAAGACTTTTACACAAAACACTTGGCAAAATAATCAATGGCGATGAATAAACAATGTACTCTAGCTCTAATGGCAAGCACAATATGATTCTATCACCCCTGCATCATTCTACCTCTAGAATAAAGGAAGATACATTTCTTCAGAGAAAGACTGTCCTCCAGCAGCACTCATCAAAGAACTCCATACTAAAAACTGAAGGGAGGGGTGACAGGTCCTTGAGAATCATGGTATGGATGCCAGAAGCATGCCTTGGTCTGACTCATTCCAAAGAAGTAAGGAGTAGTAAGTGGCAAGTGAATACACGGAACATGAGTAGCAACATGACATAGACTTTTTCTGGGCTCTCCATAACCATCTTACCCCATCAGTAGCTGTGAATCTCCATCCCTTCCTTTGTAGCTAGAAAGGTGAAACCTTATAAAGTATCTAGCAGTTTCCTTGGTTTCAGAACAAAGAGGTCAAAGTTTTTGCTCCCCACTATTGAATGAACTACCCAGAACCCATTTAATGCTATAGGAAATGCATGGGATTTGAAATTCCAGGATATAGGTCCTAATTTTAGCTCTGTCGCTTTACTAACCAGCTATGTGACCAGACAAGTATTTTCTGAGTCTCAGTTTGCTCATCTGAAAAAAGAGGAGGATGCTAATCAAACCCATCTCCAAAAGTTGTGGGGATTAAATAAAATAGCATAAGAGAAAAGTAAGTGCTTTGTAAATCATCTGTCACTATCATTCAAAGCTCTCCAAATGGATAGTGAGCAATCTCAGGTTTGCCCATATGACAGAGACCTCCAGAACCCTGAAGAATTCTGTACATTCAGATTGAAAATGACTTGGCCCCTGACTCATCCACATACAACAAATGTCCCCTGGAGTCCACCATGGCAGTCCTGGTGGTACATGACCTGAAGCCAGGTCCCCAGAGATTCTGGGACAGCTGGGGTGGGCCTGCACTAGCTTGCAATTTGGAATTTCCTGTTTCTTAGTGGTTTATGACACTGATCAGGACAGTTTACAAAATGAGAGGTTCTTTCTGAGCAGAAAGAATACCACAAAATTGTAACCTTGATGCAAACTGTCATTATTTCTAACGAAAGAGGACTGCCTAGTTCTCTGAAGTCTCTTCCAGCTTTGCCATTTTGTGGTTCTGTGATCCTGAGCCTTGCCTCAGAGAAAGCTTAGCCCAGATTCGATTGCTATCAAAGCCTCTATTATCATGAATCCCACTTAATCCTGCCAAGCATCAGCCACTATCCTCAACTGGCCCTCTATACTTATATAATAAGTTAACACTAGCCATTTGTTCAATCATGGAACAATGGTTTTTAAAAAAACTAAAAGTTAAAAGCACTCTTTTAAATGGCAGAGAACTCCAAAGGGATACTCATTCTTTCTCTCAGAAGGAATTTACTTGCATTGAGCCAGGCTGAATCTAGGCAGGGAGACAGACAGGAATCACATCAACCACATCAACCCATGCTGACCCAGCACCTCACAGAATCAGCAAGCTTGGAAATATTTTTTTATTGTGAGGATCTGTTTCTTAAGATTTATTATATGAACAATAACATCCTTACTACTCCCTTCCGTTTTTTCAGACTAATATTCTCCACCTCACCTAAAAACTTCTGAATCCTATCTCTATACAGTATCAGACTGCAGAAATTTTGTCTGTTGGTCAGTGTCTGTCTAACACCTTTACAAAACTACATACTGGAAATTCTTTGAAGAAAATCTGTTAGCTGTTTTTGCATACCTGATTGGGCAAAATGAGATCAGAATTACCACTGTTTGTTGTTGTTGTTGTTGTTGTTGTTGTTGTTGTTGTTGTTTTTAAGATTTATTTGAGAGAGAGAGAGGGTATGAGTGCATGGGCAGGAAGGGCAGAGGGAGAGGGAGAGAGAATCTCAAGCAGACTCTGTGCTCAGTGCAGAGCCCAACACGAAGCTCGATCTCACAACACTGAGATCATGACCTGAGTTGAAACCAAGAGTCAGATGCTTAACCAAGTGTGTCACCCAGGAGCCCCTAAATTACACTTGTTTTTAAAAGGAATGAATCACAAATTAGGTGCACCCTCATAGGGGCATATGTTGTTTTCCCCTGATCCATTTCCCTTTTTCAAGTACTAATACCTCTGTTCTCCTTTGGTGAGTGAGTAAGGAATCCATGACTTCCGCTGGCCAAGGGTGGGTACATGCCCAAATCAGGCCAGGCAGACTCTCTACTCCAGATATGGGAATCTTGAGCTAAGTGATATATGCATGAAAACCAGCTGGAAAGATTCATCCCAAGAAAGACAATTTGAAGAGACTGTGACTAATATCCCTGTTCTTTCCAAGATCTGAATAATCAGTTTTCCTTTTATCTGTTTCACAGCCTTTTAATAACTCCCTTTTTTGACTTCAGTTAGCCGGAATTACATTCTGTTGTTTGCAAGCAAAAGAGCCCAATGGACAGACGGAGTGATTAAAGAGAATGCTGAACTCATTTCCATGCACAGCATATGCATATCATTTTATAAAATTACAACAGAGACCCCCTCAGCGAAAACTGCCATTGTCCAGTATTTTACTTAAATGATTAATGCAAGGGGAAAGACTCTAACCAACAAATGTACTCTAGGCCCTTTTGAAAATATAGATTGGCTCCTTTAATACTTTATGGCCAAAAAAAGGTGGCACTTTAGACAGCAAGGGAATGGGTACTCTCAAAAATAGAACGCCCAAATTTTATTTTATTATGGCAAATTTCATTTTGGCAAAACTGGAAGTGTTTACAATGTTGCATCACACACTGCATGTTGTTGTAAACAATCACGGCAAGATTGCCATGAGAGTTGATATGCAATCTGAGTACATTATACACTCTAAAAACAGAATGATCTTGAACTCTGCAAAAGAAAATGATCAGAAAAAGGAGCAAGCCACAGAAAGATACACTTGAGTTTACCAGAAACTCCAGCCTGCTCCATCTAGAAAAATGCACCTTCTTAAAAACTAACAACAAGGAGAATGGGCTACTGGAAGCTATATCTTGTGAATTCATGGCATAATCTGGACAAAAGAAAGCTCTTGAACACTCACCAACTCATTCTATGAGGACAATATTACCCTGACACCAAAAACCAGACAAAAATAAGAAAACTATGGAATATAATGATTATGAACATAGATTTTAAAATCCTAAAAAAAAAAAAGACTAGGAAACCTAAAACAAAACAACAAATATCTAAAAAGGATTGTACATTTTGATCAAATGTGATTTATCCCAGGAATGCAAGTTTGCTTTAACATCCAAAAATCAATCAATGTAATGCACCATATTAGGAGCACAAAAAATAAAAACCCTGATTCTTTCAATGGGCATAGAAAAAGCATCTGACAAAATCCAGCACCCTTTTGTGATAAAAACACTCAAGAAAATAGCAATAAAAGAGATATACTTAATGTTAAAACTGAATGCTTTCTCCAAAAGATCAGAAACATGACAAGGAAGGCACTTCTACACAACATTGTACTTGGTGGGTCTAGCCTGGGCACTTAGGCAAGAATAAATAAAAGCATTTATATTGAACAGGACAAACCAAAACTATCTCTACTTACAGGAAACATGACCTTGTACATCCCAAGGAATATCTTATAAATCCTAAGGATCCACATACAGAAAAAAAAACAAAAAAAAAACAACAACTACCAGAACTATGAATGGTTTCAGCAAGGCACGATACAAGAACAATATACAAACATTCCATAGTATTTATATACTCTAGCAATGAACAACCCCAAAATAAAATTAAGAAAATAACTCTATTCACAAATAGAAAAAAAAAGCAAATTTTCATTGTTGAAAGAAATTAAAGAAGACCTACGTAAATGGAAAGACATTTATGTTCGTGGATTGGAAGACTTAAATACTGTTAAGATGGCAATACTCCCCAAACTGATCTATATACTCACTGTAATCCCTTTCAAAATCCATTTTTGCAGACACTGGCAAGCTGATCCTAGCTAACATTCGTATGAAAAAACAGGGAACCCAGAATAGGATATAAGTCTTGAAAAAGGCAGTTGGAGAACTCATACTTCCTGATTTCAAAATTACTACACAGCTACAGTAACCAAGACAGTGTGGTGGTACTGGCATAAAGACAGACATGTGGATCAATAGAGAACTAACTAAATTAGCAGAAGGCAGGCTATGTGTACAGAGAATGGGAAAGACTGGATGCCAATGCTTCCAGTGTAGGAGAATATTGTGTTGATGATTACTGAGTATACTAGCAGACCTATCCCATTCAACACTTATAGAGTGTCTATCCTGTGTAAGAGATTATGTTAGGGATTTAGACATGAAAAAGATGAAATATCTCAGGTGGTTCATAGCCTAAAAAGGGACAACAGATGTGTATAAACCAAGTAAAACATAATGTGATAGTATGAATAAAGTAGCACAGGAGTACAGAGAAAGGAATTATTAATTTTGCAATGAAAGAAAAGGAACTTTGTACATTATCACCAAGGACTTTTGAATTGGATCTTAAATACAATTAGGAGTTTACAAATGTATAAGAAACTAAGAGTGGGATCCAGTGGCCTGAGGAGATTTCTGGGGTTTATGAAGGGTTATTCAAATCAAGGAAGTATTAAGGTTAGTGGAAATGGCATTTGAAGAAAGGGGATATGGAGATTAGTAGAAAATTTGCAGGAAAATTACGTTGGAGCTTAACTGTAAGGGTTTAAAATGCCTTTACCAGGCAATGGAAAGCCAGTAAAGATGCTAGAAAGTGAATCAGTTTCAGACTGTAGATAGAAGGCAGGCGGTATGGAGGTAGAGAGGAAGAGGCAGAGCTTAGTTTAGTGGAACACAGAAGTCCTGCTTATTTTGCCAGCTCTGGAGAATCACCAGAAAGTTTCTGAGGAATTAACTTAGCAAAAGTGAAGTTCAGAAAATAAACCACAGATAGGATTCTGGAAGAAGATAATAAACGAGGACTAGAGAAAGAGAATGGCAGGAGTATCCAGCCAGGGAGTCTTCAAATAGAGAGAAGTCAAAGTAAGGGCTGATTTCAAGAGTGATCAATAATGTGAGATAAACAAAAAAAGAATCCACATTTAATAAAAATATATGGACTAGTTAGAAAAAGGTCACTAACAATCTCAAAGAAGGTCACCTCACTAGTGAAAACAAAGCTTCTGGGGGTAATGTGGAAAGAAGGTGGAAAATGGAGGCAATTCATTCAAGAAAACTGTCTAAATAGAAGGCAGAACGTAAGACCAGAAGGACATCAGTGTTAAGGAAGAACTCATGGAAAAGGAGAAGTACGCAGACAAGCTCCTTTAGGAAGCTGAAAGGAACTGGATCCAGAACAGTAGAAGGGCTCTTCAGAAAAGAGGATACAGAAAGAGGAGACTGGCAGCCTACTTCCTAATTTTGCCTTGCTGGAAAAAAACTATTTTCTTTTCCCCAATCCCAACATAAAGAAATAACATATAATCATAGCTCTCGATGCTGACTGAATTTCTTCTGTGCAGCTGTGCTGGATCAGAACACAGGTATCTGCTAAGAAGAAAGCATTAACTAGCTAATAGACAACGTGTTTTTCCTGGTTACTTCTAAGAAAATCAACAGTACATGTGAAATTAACCCAACAAAGTAACAATGTGTTACATAAACGAGGCCAGTAACAAGATCCGCAGTAATCATATGCTTACTAAAACAATCTGCCAAACCATTCGGGGTTAAAGCAATTGCTAGTGAATTTAGCCTTCTTATCTGGATAACTAGGTTCCTCGATGATGTACTTTTACATAAGGTTTACACCCCCATACTTGATTTCTTAGCATAAAAGGGAAATGCCAGGGAATAAGAAACTGAAAAACAGCAATATTTTTAAATCACCAGAAAAGAAACTTATCAACTGCCTAAACTAGATAATGTTGATTTATAATGAATATAATCATTTTAGCATCTACTTAAATTCAAGTCAGTTCCATCCAGAGACCATAACATCCTTCCCCCATCTGCCAACGTATTGTCAAATTACTCTTCTGTTTTGTTACAGTGAGAACTAAAACACGTTAAAGAGTTTAAAGGAAAGACTAAAATGTGAATTTTTTAAAAACACTTTGTACATTAGTCATTAGTGGAAATAGAAAATAAAAACACAATGAAAGAGATACTTGGACACCTATGCTCTCAGCAGCATTATTCACAATAGTTAAAACTGCAAGCAACCCAAGTATCCATCAACACATGAATGAATAAGCAAAATATAGTTCATACACACAACAGAATATTATTCAGCCTTCAAAAGGAAGGAAATTCTAACACATGCTACAGTGATAAACCTTGAAGACACTATAACTAGTGAAATAAGTTAGTCACAAAAAGACAAATATAGCATGATCCCACTTTTTGGAACTTCTTAAGAGTAGTCAAAATCATAGAGAAGAAAGCAGAATGGTGGTTGCCAAGGCTTGTGGGAGAGAAGGGTGGGGAATTATTGTTTAGTGGGTATAGGGTTTCAGTTTTACAAAATAAAAAAGTTCTGGAGATGGATGATGGTGATGTCTGTACGACATTATAAATGTATTTAATACCGCTGAATTGCACATTTAAAAATGGTTAAGATAGTAAATTTATGTATTTTTTACCACAATAAAAATACTGGGGGAAAAAATAAAACCACAATAAGATACCACTTCACACCTACTATGTTGGCTATAATGAAAATGACAATAAATATCAAGTGCTGGTGAAGATGTCAAACATCCTCATATACTGCTGCTGGAAACAGCCACTTAGGCAATTTCTTCTACAAAATTTTATCATATGGTCCAACAATTACACTCCTATAAATTTAACCAGGAGAAATAAAAAATTTGTCTGCACAAAGACCTGTACATAATGTTCACAGCAGTATCATTCACAATAAACAAAAACCAGAAACAATTCAAATGTCAATCAACTGATGGATGGATACACAAAATGTGGTATATCTGTACGAAGGAATACTACTCAGCAGTAAAAGAAACTACTGACAAATGCTACATTATGAAAGAACCCTGCAAAATAATAAAAAACATATATATTGGGTTTGCCCTCAGGTTTTGACACAGAGCTCCTAAAACCTTTGTAAATAAGGGTGCTAAGAGCATCTTCTGTTCTAAGATGTAGTCTTTGACCTTGATTCCTGACACAAAGCTCCTAAACCCTTGTAGTTTCCTAACTGATTAAGAGCACTAGGGACAGCTTTTGTTCTAATATTTGGTCTTTGACCCTGGTTCCAGACGCACGGTTCCTAAATCCCTTGGAATTTCCTGGGTAACAAGAGTGTCTTTTGTTCTATTGAGGTGACTCTAGGTAGGCTCCAGGATGGCTTCTGGAGTGGGGGCTAACCCTGGGGAAGACCAAGACACAATTAGAAGCTTGAAAATTTTACCCCACCCTCCATTCTCTAGAGAGGAGAGAGAGGCAAGAAAAGGATTATGCCTATGTGAGTCCTCCCTTAAAAAATCCCAAAACTACAGGGTTGGGAGAACTTCCAGTTTGGTCAATACATCACCATACCACCAGGGTAACACACCCCAACTCCACAGGGACAGAAGATCCTGAGCTTGGGTCTGTTCCAGACCTCACCCTATGTATCACTTCATCTGGCTGTTCATGTGTACCCTGTATCATATCCTTTATTATGTAGTAAATTGGTAAACACAGTATTTCCCCAAGTTCTGTGAGCTGATCTAGCAAATAATCAACTCCCAAGCAGAGGACATTCTGAGAATTTCTGGTTGGTAGCCACGTGGGACAGAAACTGTGGAGACCTACTACTTGTAACTGGTACCTGAAGTGGGGGGAGAGCAGTCTTGTAGGACAGAGCCCTTAACCTGGGGGATCTGACATGTAGCTGGTGTCACAGAGAGTGGCTTGGTGTGGGGAAATCCCACAGTCTGGTATCAGAAATGTTGGGAGTGTAGAAGTGGTGAGAGTGAAGGAGACACACAGGAGGCAAACTCAGCTTCTCCTAATCAAATCTCAAAACACCCCAAGTGAAAGAAGCCAAATATTAAAGACTACAAAATGTATATTTCAATTTAAATTAAATGTCCAGAAAAGGCAGATTTACAGAGACAAAAAGCAAGTCAATGTTTGCCTAGGCCTGGGGGCAAGAGTGAGAGGCACGAATGAGGGATCTCTTGGGGGTGACAAATATGTTCTCAAACAGGCTTGTGGCTGCACAACTATATAAATACATGAAAACCTCATATACTTACACAATGGGTGAATTTTATGGAATGTAAACTGTACTTTAATAAAGTTATTTTTAAAAAAGGACTTTCTATTTTCTAGCCATTTTTGCTTCATTATAAAGTTGTAATTATACCATGTTCTAATTTCACATATAGCTTTTTTATTAACTAGAAAAAGTGATCATGATATAGTGATATTATGAAACTTTAATAACTATCACTTTAAATACCTACATAATTTCACTAAACAGGTATCATCGGACATTTTAAAAGATCCTCTATCATTATTTATGTATTTTCAAACTTTCCACTAGTATAAATAATGCTGCCAAAATCTTTTCACATATCAAATTCTCTCCACTTTTAGAATAACTTCCTCAGGTATATTACAAGTTACAAATCATCTCAGACTTGACACATACTACCAAATTATTTTACTAATAAATTTTATCAATTATACCTTCACACCAGCAATATAGGATAAATATGTTTTTAGCAAACTCAGCTAATATTGGAGGCAACTGATAACACTTATTTTAATATAGACATCTTTGGTGAGTCACTAATGTTGAACATTTATTATGCTTTTGTACTTGTTATATTTTCTTTTGTTTATATTTTTAAAATATTTTCTCTATCTTCTTTTCCCTCCCTACATATGTACTAGAGTTTGTAATATTCTGATCAACAAATATTAATGCTTCCTATATTGTTTTTGTTGCCAATATTTCTCCCAATCTGTTTTTAATTTACAGGAGTTTATTTACTCTTATTCAAATATATCTTTCCATAATTTGTCCCTAAAATTTCTTTAAAAAGTACTTCTCATTCTAGGAATCTGATAAACATTTATTTCTATTTTATTTCAGTGTTTATCTGGCTTGATTTTATAAGTAACTTAATATCACCTTCTGGAATTTCTTCCGATGTCACATAAAGCTCTAAACTTTATCTCACCACTTGTGGGACATCATGGAATAATCTGCCTCTTCTCCACTGCAAACCCTTGTTTATCACATTGCTCATATTACAAACTCTATCTCTGACCCAGTGACCTACCTAATCTACCTGAGACACACACTGCATGACTTGTACCACCCATGTGTTTTAACAGCAAACACAGCTAATGTCCTCTCCCTTACCATCTTTCTTCCTTCCAAAAACTAGCTTTTTGCTATCCTTGCCTGTTTTTTCCTCTTAAGAAACTTCAGGTTATTTCATCAATTTTACCAAAAGAGTTCCATCTGAAATTTTGATGAATAATACTAAAGATATATATTAATATGGAAAACTGAAGGAGTTCACAAGAAAAAATGTTAATGTTTGACCTAAAAGATTTGTGAAAGCTTCACTTATCCAGAATACAGCATCTTCCAATGTCAAATAACTGCTCCTACACTAAGTCCTAAGGAAGGATAGCAATATGTGCACAGTATTATACAAATACTTGTACTTGCACAGTATTACTGCAATTATGAAAAGATGAAATAATCTTTCAAGTTTAATTTAGTGCTTCCCAAAAAGTGTTTAATTAGAATTTACTCACATATTGTTTTATGCAGTATTTAAATAAATATACTTCACTAAACCAGAAAATGATATATACCAAATAAAATATACTGATCATTATTCATTCAACACATTTTTACTGAATGACTATTATGTGCTATGCATTGTTATATGAACTTGGGATACACAGGTAACCCAAAAAGCATAAAAGGAACTTTTAGTAGGACAAAGCTACATTCTTATAACTTAACCTCTTTATCAACATAAACCTAAAAAACCAACCTCATATTTCGACTTCTATCCCATTTGTTCACCTAATCCCTAGCAATGCTTCTTCCTGGAAAGCATGAGTAACGTTAACTGAGCATAAGAGAATTTCAACTCTAAAAAGTTCCCAAGCACTTTGTCCTTGGAGTTCCCATCACCCTCTTAATCACTCTAACTTGCTGCAGGCTTCACATTCCAGAACCTATCACCACAACTTCCTTCATAGAAAGCACTCTAAATGACCAAATATATTATCAGAAAGAGATGTGGTGTTTATTTTAAAAATCAAAAGGGCTCAAGCTCAGAAAACTCTTCTTTTAAAGTCTGGTCTCACGGTCCCAAAATGACCTTTGTGGCGGGGAGAAAAAAGACCTCTAAAATTTTGAGGAATCATTGGAAATTTTATCTTTTGTCAAATTCAAGAAAGAGTTACATATTAAAACTAAGCATCACTTTTTGCACTTTACCAACGTCTTTTGTCATCATTAGTAACATTCCCAAAGGGAAAGCACCTGAAAGTACTAGAAAACCCAGGTCTAAAATAGATTAGCAAAAATAAAGTAGTTTTCGGACAACTAATAACGTACTCATGGTTAAAACATTCTATTAGAGAGCATTAAGAAATTGCCTTAAACAAACATCTGCAGATATTTCATGCTTTGTACAGATCTGGCAAATGCCCAAAAGACCAAAAATGCTCTTGTTTTGAGATGTGATTAATCAGCATTAAAACAAAACAAAACAAAAAAACACATTAGGTCCAGAAATGCCATTAAATTATTTCAGACATTAGCCTTCTACCCACTTCAAAGTTACAGCATCGTAAATCTGCTTTATCTTACAAAACAGATAATCTATGTCCTATACATATATCTTCAAAACATTTTTTTAAAGACTTTTATTTATTTATTTGACACACAGAGAGATCGCAAGTAGGCAGAGAAGCAGGCAGAAAGAGAGGAGGAAGCAGGCTCCCTGCAGCAGGGAGCCCGACGAGGGGCTCGATTCCAGGACCCTGAAATCATGACCTGAGCCGAAGGCAGAGGCTTTAACCCACTGAGCCACCCAGGTGACCCTCTTCAAAACATTTTTAAACAGTGTTTTTTTCCATCATTATCCTCGGTTGTGTAAATATATTCAATCACCCAAAATGAGGTAAGTGCTAACAGAACTTTCCAGATATCACTGAGCTAGTCGCAAAGCTCTCACTTTCTTGGACTCATTTTAAAACAGAAAACTAGTTTCCAGCCATGTTTACAAAGGATTCGTGACTATTACAAAAATATCACTACCCACACTCCTAAAACAAAAGGCTGCTCATTTGACGGATGAATTACTCCATTTTAAGATTCTAAAGAAGACTACATGATATTCCCTAAAACATGCTTCGCTGCAACAAAATCTACACTGTATTCCAAAGAAAGACCTAATTCTGACAGCAATTTACTAAAATCCAAGGGAATAGATTGATGTATTTTAATGTGGGCAGTGATCATAAACTGTGATATTTTGGACATCATTTTCCCACACACTCTCTAAATGAGAAAATTTGAAAGTAGTGAATGAATATTTATTTTGCTCTAAATGTTCCCATTAGAATAAAAGACAGAGGGCGCCTGGGTGGCTCAGTCGGTTAAGCAGCTGCCTTTTTGAGCCTTTGGCTCAGGTTATAATCCCAGGGTCCTGGGATCGAGTCCCACATCGGGCTCCCTGTTCAGCAGAGAGCCTGCTTCTCCCTCTCCCTCTGCCTCTTGCTCTACCTACTTGTGCTCTCTATGTCTCTGTCAAATAAATAAATAAAATCTTTAAAAAGAGAGAGAGAGAGAGAGAGAGAGAGAGAGAGAGAGAGAGACAAAGGCATTCAAGTCAAGCCTGAGGAATCACACTAAATTTTAACCTACATCTATATGCTTTAGCTGGGTAGAAGGCCAAAGTCAAAATGCCAGAGGTCCCTTCTTTAATTACAGGCCTTAGCATATGTCATTTTTATCTGACTACTTCTGTTTTTATCTGTTTTATGTGGCTGTTTCTTTCTCTGGGAGCCCAGGACGAAAATCTGAACCACTGCCTCAGAGGGTGTCTAGCCACTTGGAGCCAGAGTTGGTAAACTAACCTGGGCTGAAGATTATCTCACCACCATGTTCTAAGGGTTTGAAAAAGACATTCTCAAGCTCACCAAATTCTACCTCTCCCCGACACTGTCCTTCAGTGATGACATGGAGGATGCTGGCAATTCCCAACGAAGTCCTGCCTGGTTGTTTACCACCCTGGAATATGACTGGTCTACTTCCCAACTTCAAGTTCAACCCCACGATCACTAAGTGTGGAAGCACACCAGTTGTGTGGGAAGTCAGAGTCTAACTGCCATTTGTAATTCAAAGAGTGAGGAAAAGAGCTTTACTAAAAATGTGTGTGAAATATATATATATATATATATATAAATATAATTTTAAAGATCTTATTTATTTGAGAAAGAGAGAGAATGTGCATGAAGTTGGGGGGAAGGGAAGGGGGAGGGAGAGGAAGAGGTCAAGAATCCTAAACAGACTTCCTGCTGACTGCAGAGCCCCATGTGGGGCTCCATCTCAGGACCCCAAGATCATCATCTGAGCTGAAACCAAGAGTTGATCACTTAACCCACACACCCCTCAAAATGTATATTAAATTTAACTTCAAACACAACTCTACCTGAAGTTCACCATCCTTTCTTTTTTAAGATTCTTTTTTTTAAAAAAACAACAACATTTTATTTATTTGTCAGAGAGAGAGAACACAAGCAGGCAGAGTGGCAGGCAGAGGCAGAGGGAGAAGCAGGCTCATTGCCAAGCAAGGAGCCCGATGTGGGTCTCGATCCCAGGACCCTGGGATCATGACCTGAGCCAAAGGCAGCTGCTTAACCAACCGAGCCATCCAAGCATCCCTCACCATATTCCTTAACATGTAATGAAATCAGAACTCTAAATCAGTCCTTTAATCTCCTCAATTGCACATTAGTCATAATTACAGTCAGAGAAGGCATCTATTGAAAAGAAGAAAGTTTTGGGGCACCTGGGTGGCTCAGGTCATGCTTAATGACTCTGACTGACTCTGGATTTTGGCTCAGGTCATGATCTCAGGGTCATGAGATTGAGCCTGGTCAGGGCTCCATGCTCGGCAGGAAATACTGCTTTCCATTAAAAAAAAAAAATGGACATAATTAGCATTCAAATGATTGGGATGTGCTTTTAAAAAGTCTCCATAAGCAACTGATTTTGCCCTTTACAGATTTTTTTTTTTTATCTCTCACTGGACAACATTTTAAACTCTACATGATATTCAACATGGAACTATGTCTACCCCGCCTTAAAAAAGGGTTATCCAAATTAGAGGCAAGTTTGCTAAGTAATGAACAGCTAGGCTTTGCTAGTTCAGCTATAAAAGACACAAACATTAATGATATCCTTTGATGGTATGGCAATTGGCCAATGAACAGGAATCACTAGGTGTCAGCAGGAAGTTATCCACACTCTAATGGCCTTCTAAATGCCACCTTAACCAGAGGGGCTCACACTACAAAAGCAACATACTCTTAAAGAGTAGAGAGGCAGCCTGAGAATGAGGTAAAAACACTGGCCCAAGAGAATGTGGGACCTCAACTCTAACTCAAGTACTTGTAAAACAAAAGTATTACATAGGTACCATGGACAGTGTACTTATCTGAGCACAGATCTCATGTCCGGCATAGTACAAAAGTGATGTATGGTAAGGTAACACACATGTTGAGTAGGGGACTGTACTTTATTACATAATAACATTTGCAACCTGTCAAGTTGTGCCAGTGGGTTATCAAATTAGTCAACAGGAAGAAAGCTTCTCTTTTTAAAAGTACTGCAGCCTGGACATGAAATGTCTTAAACAATATCACCGCTTTGCAACAACCTCTTAATGAATTAATGATTTGGACTGAAAGTCTACACAGTATGGCCTGCTGCCTATTTTTGCATGACCTGTGAGCTAAAAGAGTTTCTCACATTTCCACACATTACTTAAGGAATTCTTCATTTCTCCATTTTTGTCAGCAACAAACACGCAGAGTGCCTAATGTGCTAGGCACTGATTTAAATGTCTTACACACGGTAACTTGTTTAACGACAATCACAGGAGATGAGTACTATTACCTTCATTTTACACAGGAGGCAGAGAAAAGTCAGGCAATTACCAACAGGTAAGAAGCTGGGATATAAGTACAGTTTAGATCCAGAATCAATGGTCTTACTCTCCATGTGTGCCACTTCCCATCTGTAATGTCTAATTGGCACAGATTAGTGAAAACGTTATGGCTCACTTCATTTCGGTAAGGTGGAAGGTATACTAATGTCAATGGGCCAGGCACCCCAGGTAGAAAAACCATTATTCTTTAAGTCAGTTACTGGATCCAAGCTCCACTTCCCCCTATGTCAGCCTTGTACTCTGTGAATACATATTTTAAATTTCTAAACTTCCAGTTTTTAGTGTGAAAATAAGAATGTTCATATTTCTCTAACTCATTCATTTACTTATTGGGCACCTAATGTCAGGCACTGTTGTTGGATCTTAGAACACAAAGGTGAATGGAGAAAAATCATTTCCCTGAATGAAATCAGAATCTAAAGGGGAGATACAGGAAAACAGCCCCTTATGTGCTATGTGGTTTTGTACCATAGGAGTTACCGTATGTCAAGAATAATAAATGTAGTGGAAAGAAAGAAATGTGTAACATTTTTCTGGGTGAGGAAGAGGGAAATGTATTATCAGGGATAACATCATGGAAAAGACGATTTTTGAAATGAATTTGAAAGGTTAGGAACACCTCTAAGGACACAAAATGTTGGGGAAACAGGGTATATAAAAACATGGAGAAACAAAAGAAAAAGATAAGTCCTAATTTCAAACAGTTCTGAAAGTGTAGAACACACATCTCCAAGGCAGTAGGGGTAGATGAATCTTAAGTAGAGCTAGAAAGGTAAGGATTGGGGACCAAGACTAAATATTTAATCAATTCCAAAGCACCGCAAAACTAGCCAATGGTTAACGTATTCTTTACTAAGCACCCAAGTCATGACTGACAGTCCGACGTCTCCACAGCTGATGCAATGACAGCAATGTACAGCTCTAGACAATCTTACAATGTGGGAGCCTTTCAAACACATCAGAAGCTCTGAAAAGATTATTCCTGAGATTTGCTGCAGAAGTACCTGAGATGGAATGATAACTTTCCATGCAAAATGTCAAATTTTAAACACTCCAGTTCTCAATTAGATGTTCTGCATCTGGAGAAGCCAGCCTGTGTTTTCAACAGAAACAGAGAAATCTGAGAACTAAAGTGTTCTTTAAGAAAGACCTTTCAACCATTCCTGTTTGAAGACATGAGGCCCCAACACAGGGAGTCTGGATTACCCAACCACTACAATTTCCCATATCTCTCTGCTTTTGGTAACTGATGCAGGAAATGAACAGCATAATAATTTAATTCAGGTGTCCTCAAAACACATTTATTCTCCCTACTCTAAATGACTCTCCATTTTACTCTTAGAGAATTTCAGTGAAAATTAAGAATAGGCATTGTCTGGGGAAATTATAGCAGTATAGTAAGTCGATAAAAGTTTCAGGGGGGGAACAGGTGGAAAAATGATAACTGTTGACCATTTAGGCAAACATGCATTTTTAAAAATTAAATGTTTTGGAAAAAAAATTAAATGTTTTGGGGCTGCTGGGTGGCTCAGTCAGTTAAGCATCTGTCTTTGGCTCAGGTCATGATCCCAGGGTCCTGGGATCGAGCTCTGCATTGGGCTCCCTACCCAGCGGGGAGCCTAATTCTCCCTTTCCTGCTCCCCCTGCTTGTGCTCTGTCTCTCTCTCTCTCTCTCTCTGTCAAATAAACAAAATCTTTAAAAAAATTAAATGTTTTAAGATCATTGTAGTCACATGCAGTTCTAAGAAATAATATAGATATATATATACTTTAAGCAGTTTCTCCAAATGGCAACATCTTACAAAAATGTAGCACACTAAGATCACAACCATGATACTGATACTAGTACAAGTGAAGATACAGAACATTCTATCACCACAAGGATCCCCCATGTTGCCCTTTCATACCCATACTCTACTTCCCTCCAACCTCTGTCCCCAATTCCATCCCCTCTTAATCCCTGGCCACGACTAATGTTTCCCATCTCTATAATTTTGTCATTTAGAGAATGTTATAGGGGCCCCTGGGTGGCTCAGTCATTAAGCGTCTGCCTTCAGCTCAGGTCATAATCCCAGGGTCCTGGGATCAAGCCCTGCATCAGGCTCCCTGCTCAGCGGGGTGCCGGCTTCACCCTCTCCCCTCCCCATGCTTGTAGTTCCCGCTCTTGCTGTGTCTCTCTCTCTGTCAAATAAATAAATAAAACCTTAAAAAAAAAGAAAGAAAATGTTATATAAATTGAACCACACAATATGTGCCTCTTTTGAAATTGGCTTTTTTATTTCATTCAGTATAATGCCCTCAAGGATCTCAAGATCCATCCAAACTTGTACAAAAATCAATAGCCTATTCCTTTTTATTGCTGAATAGTATTTCATGAGACAGAGGAACTACACTTCGTTTAAACATTTATCTGCTGAAGGACATCTGAGCTGTTTCAAGTACTTGGGCATTAAGAACTAAGTTATTTCCTGGATGTTAAACCAATCTTGCATACCTGGGATAAATCCCATTTGGTCATGATGTGTAATTCTTTTTATATTTTTTTGGATTGAATTTGCTAATATTTTGTTGAGAATTTTTTTTCTTTTTGAGGAATCTCCATACTGTTTTCCAGAGTGGCTGCACCAGCTTGCATTCCCACCAACTGTGGAGGAGGGTTCCCCTTTCTCCACAACCTCACCAACATCTGTCATTTCCTGATTTGTTGATTTTAGCCATTCTGACTGGTGTAAGGTGGTATCNACCAACATCTGTCTTTTCCTGATTTGTTGATTTTAGCCATTCTGACTGGTGTAAGGTGGTATCTCACTGTGGCTTTGATATGTATTTCCCTGATGCCGAGTGATGTGGAGCACTTTCTCATGTGTCTGTTGGCCATTTGGATGTCTTCTTTGGAAAAATGTCTGTTCATGTCTTCTGCCCATTTCTTGACTGGGTTATTTGTTCTATGTGTGTTGAGTTTGAGCAGTTCTTATAAATTTTGGATACCAACCCTTTATCTGATATGCCATTTGCAAGTATCTTCTCCCATTCTGTCAGTTGTCTTTTGGTTTTGTTGACTGTTTCCTTTGCTGTGTAAAAGCCTTTAATCTTGATGAAGTCCCAATAGTTCATTTTTGCCCTTGCTTCCCTTGCCTTTGGTGATGTTCCTAGGAAGAAGTTGCTGCGGCTGAGGTCAAAGAGGTTGCTGCCTGTGTTTAGAATTTTTATATCTAAGTTCATAAGAGATACTGGTCTGAAGTTTCATTTCCTTGTAATGTCTTTGTCTGACTTTGGTGTTAGGATAGTGCTAGCTTCATAGAAAGTGTTAGGAGGTATTCCTTCTAGTTTAATCCTCTGAAAGACTGTAGAAAAATGGTACAAATCTTCCTAAACTATTTGGTAGAATTTACCAGTGAACCCATAGGGGCCTGAAGTTGTTTTGGAAGATTATTATTTACTGATTCAATTTCTTTCAATAGGTAGAGGCCTATTCAGATCATATATTTTTTCTTATGTGAGTTTCAGCAGATTGTGTCTTTCAAGGAATTGGTCCATTTCTAGTAAGTTATCAAATGTGTGGGCATTGAGCTGTTCATCATATTCCTTTATTATCCTTTTAATTTCCACGGGATCTGTAGTGATGTCCCTTCTTTCATTTCTGATATTAGTAATTTGTGTTCTCTCTTCTTTTTCTTAGCCTGGATATAGCCTTATCACTTGGTGAACTTTCCCAAGAACCAGCTTTTGGTTTTATCGATTTTCTCTATTCATTTCCTATTTTCAACTTCACTGATTTCTGCTCTAATTCTTTTTCTTTTTAAAGATTTATTTATTTTAGAGAGAGAGAGAGCATGAGCAGGGAGAGGGGCAACAGGAGAGGGAGAGAAAGAATCCACAAGCAGACTCCCTGCTGAGCTTGGAGCCCAAGGGTATTTCCTATAAAGGCAAAATGTTTTTTTTTTTCCTCTGGCTACTTTCAAGGTTTTTTTTAAATGTCTTTAGTTTTCAGAAGTTTAATCATGATGTGTCTTGGCCAGAATTTCTTTGGGTTTATCCTGTTTGTGGTTTATGCAGCTTCTTGAGTTGGTACATTTAGATTTCTTGCCAATTTGGGGAAGTTTTCAGCCATTATTTCCTCTAGTATTTTTCTACCCTATCCTCTTTCCCTCTCTTTTCAGGATTCAAATGATACAAATATTTGTTATTTTGTTATAGTTCCACAAGTCCCCGAGGCTTTGTTCCCTGCCCTCCTCCTGCCCCTAGTCTATTTTTTCTCCGTTACTTACACTGGGTAATTTCTAGTATTTTATTCTTCTAGTTCACTGATTCTTTCCTCAGTCCCCTTCAGTTGAACCCATCCCCTGCTGAGCCCTCCACTGAATGTTTTATTTTCATTATTGTATTTTTCAGCAGCAGAATTTCCATTTGACTCTTCTTTATAGCTTATTTTCTATTTCTTTGCTGAGGCTTTCTACCTCTTCATCTGTTTCAACCATCTTCAAATTGTTTACAGAAACATTTTTATTACGACTGCTTTAAAATCTTTGTCAGATAGTTTTAACATCTCTGTCATCTTGGTGCTGAGACCTTTTATTGTCTTTTTTCCTTCACTTTAAGATTTTCCTGGTTCTTGATATGAAAAATGATTTCCTAACAAAACATCACTGTGGGGGTTTTTTTGGTTTGTTTTTTGTTTTTTTTACTGTGTTATGAAACTGGCTTTCTCTAAAATCTCTCTAGCAAGGGAGCTCCATCATTACTGCCAGACAGAGATAGAAATATAGGTTCCTCATCTGGCCTCTGCTGACACACAAGACAGGGACTCTTCATGAATGATGGGCAAGGATGAGAGTTTTAGTTTCCTACATTGTCTGCACTGACACTGATAATGGAAGTGGGAGCAGGATGGTAATTATCAGGTGTTGAGGATGGAAGTCCTGACTCCCTGGTTGGCCTCTTGCTGACTCCACTATGACAGGGGTGCTGGAAGTGTCAGATTCTAGCCTGGTGAGGATGCAAGTCTAGGCTCCCCACTTGGACTTTGCTGGCACGAGTAGGGATGTGACCACAGTTTTTCATGAATGTTTGGTTGGAGTAGAGCATGTACTATCTAAATGTTTTGTCTTGTTAGACTTTCTCTCTCCTGGTCCTTGGCTAGAGAGAGCAGTCCTTTGTTGTGGCTTTTTGGTCTGCATCAGTTGGCGTTTCCAGACCGCCAGAGTCTTCAGCTCTAAGACTGGAATATATAAGATAAAAAGAAAACCAGAGAACTGACCACACTGCTGGGACCTAATGAAAAACAGAGACTAATAGATTTATCAATCTATCAAACAAGTAAACCTTACTTAGATCCCAATTCAGAAAAACTATAAAATAAAATGGATGCTAGAGATAAATGGAAAGTTAAATACTAACTGGGTAGTTGATATCAAGGAATTGTTAGTAATCTTTTTCAGGTGTGATAATGATATTGTAGTTACATTTAGAAGTTTTTAGAAGAGGCTTTATTTTTTAAGAGTACATTTAAAAATCTTTATGATATGACTATAGGAAAGAAAGGAATGAAAAAAGAATCAGTCAAAGATTTACCATCAGTCCATAATTATTAAAGCTGAGTGGTAGCACATAGTGATATATTAATCTATTTTTTATGTATCTGAAATTCTGAAATCTGAAATTCTCTGTAATAAAAAATTTTAAAGTACAGATTTCATGACATTTCCCCCCCCTCCAAGAAGTATGGAAATAGGATGAATAATCTGCAATTAGTATGAACCCTATGCTGTCAATGGTCTGCAGCCCATGTTCTGAGACTACTGCTATACTGGATCTCCCCTACAACGTTCCAAATAAACCAGCCTCTGGTTGAACACTGCCATGACCAATACATCTCTACCTCCTGGGAGAGCTCAACAAACATTTGACTGATCCTCACATCTTAAGTAAATAACAATAAATCTACAATAACTGGTGACAAATGATTGTTTCCTCCTCTAAACTCCTAGAAGATTTTTAAAAACTCCTCCTATGATAATTGTACACAAGCAGCTACAATACAAGATAGACAAAGTGTGATCCCTCACTATATTATAGTGATATGCTTCATAGCCCTCAGCACAGTATACACAGTGAATGCACACTGAATTAGAACTGTGCCCTCAAATTTTCACCTCTTGAACTTAGTACCCTCGTCTGTAAGATGGGCATAAAACACTCTACTTTGTGGTGTGGCTGTGAAGGTAAGATTTGTTACACAGATGTTCAACACCTTTAAAGTACCTTTTTGTCAAAAAAAAATAATAAAGTACCTTTTTGTCAAAGTAGGTAATTAATTAAATGTGGTTATCACTAATAAAGCTTTCAAATGAGTGGCCTGGCAGTTAAATGAAATCATGTAAGCAGGAAGGACTAAACATCATTTGAATTTCTTCCCAATGTTCCGTGGGTGCTGGGTCTCTGCCACTAGTATAGATTACACTGTAGAGTTAAGTTAAACCAAATGTGAGAGTTATCTTGTCTTACTCAAAGTTTGGTGACTTTATTCAAATGATGTCACAGGCACTAAGCTGAACCAGCTCTGAACTTTTCAGTTCACTTACCAACGAAGGAATAAAAGGAGAAATAAAGTTCATTTAAATCTAGTTTGTTTTTCTTTGGACATTTAACGAATTTTGATTAAGATATTCCTTTACTTTCAGAGATTACAATTTGGCCGGAAAGACTAGACGTATATATACCAACAACTATAACACAAAACAGAAGCTGGTAACTACCAAAGAAGAAGTCAAAATGCCCTGGGAAAGCAGATACAAGCTCTGAATCCCTAACTCCCTAACCATATAATAAGGGCTCAATAAATGTACCAGAAACTTATTATTTCATGGGAGAAGTGGCAATTCTGCCACAGGTGCCAAGAAGACACAGGAGAAGATGATTTTCTGGCCCAAAAGAACAGCATGAGCAAAGACACCAGATGTTTTCAGAAAATGGCAAGTAGGTGAGAGTTTAGTGAAACACAGACTAAGGGAACAGTGTGTGACAAAGCTATCAGGACAGGCTGGGGTCAGACCACAAAGAGACTTAAACTTCAGGCTCTAGAGTTTGGACTTTATCTGATACGCAATAAGAAGTCTTCTTAATATTCTGAAAGGTGGAATAATGCGACCAAAGTGGTGCTTTAGGAAAATCTGGAGCCAACATGAATGATAAAATAGTTAAACTGAAAGACACGCTAGAGCTGGGACCATGTCTTATCTGCCTTTTTGATCTCTACGGTTGCACCTGCACTGTGCCTTGCATATTAAAAAATCTGTGGAATCTACTGCATTGAGAAGGAGGAACAAGCTGTGGCAGAGGCACTCTCTCCCAGACTGTATTAGTAAAGCATATTCCATATGGGAGAGCAATGTGCCCAGCTTTAAAATAAAAAACAAACACATAAAAACAAAACCAACAACTACAACATTTGCCAATGAGAAATAATTTACAATCTGTTTAAGCAGCTGGTGTATTTGTCACTTAACTGATGCATCAGTAAATAAGTCTGTCAATAGGAAAGAATCTCTCAGACTGCATGTGAGGGCAATGGACATGGGTGGGCAAGAAGACCCAAGTCTCTGGGAATGAAGAAATACAATCACCATCATGTATGCCTATGAACCCCATGTCCCCAAGAACACATTTCACAAAAGGAATCCACTTGAAAGAGAGTGACATTCAGGACCTTTGCAATAGAACAATTCTGAGGCAACATTCAGACATTTCCAGAACGACTATGTTAATGGGGTTCAGAAATATCAAAGTCTCAGCCCTCTAGGCATTTACAATATAGATGGGAAGATAAAATGTACATGTAACAAACTATAACAATGCAATTTGAATGAACAAAACAACAGAACAAACTAGTGTAGTACATCAGAGAGGACTCCACACTACCTTCAAAATCTAGGCTCTCGTCCTAACCCTACTATTAACTCACTTTGTGGCCTTGAATACAGGTAAATAAAATTACCTCTCTATGCAACTCCTGACCTATAAAATAAAGGAACAGTTTAGTCGACTACTGCACTAGACTCACAGAAGTACTGAGTACATTAGTTTAGTAGATTCTAACTTTTTCACATATGAAGCCATTTTTTAATGCTAGGCAAATTTCTTAAATCTTCATGTTGCTATAATTGTCTTTTCAGTATACGCTAACAGAGAGCATACACTACAAAAATGCTACCACAAATCCTATAACACTTTTAAAAGACTCTGTACTTTATCAACATTTAAATGACGAACAGGAACACATACAGAATTATGTGTTCCACCTCAAATGTTTCATATGCATATATGTTTTATTTTGCATTCTTTAAAGTCTTTCCCAGCCTTAATATTATCTTACATTCACTTGAAAGATAATCAGTGCAAGAGTGAAAAAGAAGTAAGAAAGTAGTGACAAAGAGAAGTATGGATTCAAAGAAATTCTACGGTAGGAACTCAGCAAGACTGTGAGTAGAGTGAAGGATTTCTTGGTAGAAATCCCAAGTGACTGTATCAGTGCCAATAACAGTGAAGTAAGAAGTTGTAAGCTTGGGAAAAAAAACCAGGATGATAGGAAAAATCAACAACTATAGTTACCATTAACTGAGCATCTACTATGTTCCTGGCATGATGTCAGAGCCTTTAAAAAAATTTTTACATGCACATGGTTAAAAAAAAATCAAAACAGTACAAAAAGATATATAGTCAAAAAATTTCCCTCTCATTCTAGACTCCTAAACTCCTTAGATTCCCAGAAACCCTCTCCAGGGGCAATAATTATTAACAGTTTCATTTGTATCTTTCAGAAATATTTATACTGGCCTTCGTATTTAATTCTCACAACTCTCTGAAATAGATGGTATTACTTTATAAATTAAGAAAATAAGCCTTTGGGGCGCCTGAGTGGCTCAGTGGGTTAAAAAGCCTCTGCCTTAGGCTCAGGTCATGATCTCAGGGTCCTGGGATCGAGCCCCACATCGGGCTCCCTGCTCAGTGGGGAGCCTGCTTCCTCCTCTCTCTCTGCCTCCCTCTCTCCCTACTTGTGATCGCTCTCTCTGTCAAATAAGTAAATAAAATCTTAAAAAAGAAAAGAAAAGAAAAGAAAAGCCTTAAAGAGGTTGACTGGGTAAGGCCATAGAACACGAAGGAACAGAACTGGGATTAGAACTTGGGCCCAACCATCCATGCACACACCCACTCAGGGATTTCCTACAAAAACACTGACACAGATGTTCAGTGGATTTGAAATAACAAAAAACTGGAACCAAAATGTCCATCAAGGGCTGGTTATATAAATCATATCACATGTATACTGTGAACTACTATACAGCCATTAAATCTAAAATTAAAAACTTATGGCAGATCTAGATATGCTACACAGGAAAACCTGTAAGATACCTTATTAAATTAAAAAAAATAATAATTGCCAGAAATGAGGAAACATTATTTAATTGCCTAGAGTTTCAGTTTGGGATGATGGTAAAGTTCTAGAGATGGCTAATGGCAATGACTGCACACCAGTGTGAATGTACTTAATGCCACTGAATGCATGATTAAGACATGGTACACTTTGTTATGTGTATTTTACCACATTTAAAAAAAAATCCTGGGTGCCTGGGTGGCTCAGTTGGTTAAGCCAACTGAGCTTTTGGCTCAGGTCATCATCCCAGGGTCCTGGGATCGAGTCCCACATTGGGCTCCCTGCTCGGCGGAGAGCCTGTTTCTCCCTCTGCCTGATGCTCTGCCTACTTGTGCTCTCTATCTCTCTGTCAAATAAATAAATAAAATCTTAAAAAAAAATCCTAAAATAAAGTAATTGCCAAACAGTATGACCATGAGTCCATGTTTGTACATAGAGACTGTGTATGTATATAAACATCTTATATAAACATTTTTAATCCTTTGTCTCACTTTATCATACCTGTCCCTCAGACATCCTGATAAGACTCCAGACTTTACGGGCGCCTGGGTGGCTCAGTCGTTAAGCATCTACCTTCAGCTCAGGTTATGATCCCAGGGTCCTAGAATCAAGGCCTACATTGGGCTCTCTGCTAGGCAGGAAGCCTGCTTCTCTCTCTCCCACTCCCCCCCCTGCTTGTGTTCCCTCTCTCGCTGTGTCTTTCTCTGTCAAATAAATAAATTAAATCTTAAAAAAAAAAAAAAAAGACTCCAGACTTTAGGTGTCTCCCAACTCCAACACATCTGTCAGCATTCAAACTCAATTTCTAGTACCCTTTTACCTACCCCACATAGAACACACTATTCAGAGTCTGATTTATCTGTAACTTCCCAGCCCCTATCTGTGTTAATGTCCTTGTGGACTTATCAAACCCAAAATATGCTCCAACATGAAAAAATAAGTAAATATGCAGGAAGATGCTTCCTCCTCTCCCCCAGTGAACTCCAGAGTGGAAATGTCTGAGATCAAATAAAAGAGAAGAGATGATGTCAATATGAGGGGGAATAAAACCACTGTGGGGCAGAATTCACAGTGTGTGGCAGCAGGAAGAACAGCTCTTGCTTCTCAAGTATCTTAAAATTGAAGTTTTTGGAAGACAACATGGCAACAGTCCAGCATGTAATGTAGATGCCATTCCTGTGGGTGGGAAACCACAGCTTAAAGCGTAATTACAAGAAATGTAAAATCGACAAATGGCCTGAGATGTTTTGCCTTCTATTTAAGTGCGACCCTAACTAAGAACATGACCTACACTGGGGTTTATTTAAATGATTATCTGAAGAACAAACACCATGACACTATTAAAAATAGAGACTCTTAGAGCAAAGCTTTGCTCTCCCATTACAGATCTGCTTTAGCTTTTGAAATTTCTGACCCAGTGGAGGGGCAGAAAGGCCCTCTCTAGGAAGAAAGGAAAGCTCAAGTGCTGTACCCACATTTGCCAAGAGAAAAGAGCTGTCCAGAAGAGCTGTCCAGAAAGAGCTGTCCAGAAAGGTGTTCCAGGGGTCACCACAGAGGAAAGGGATGGAAATGATGATATGTGGAATCCAAAACCAAAAAATGAACAAACAAAACAGAAACAGACTCATAAATACAGAGAACAAACTGGTAGTTGGTTGGGGTAGGGAGGTCAGGGTGGAGGATCGGGAACAAGGGCAAAACAAGTGAAGGGGATTTAGATGTACAAACTTCCAGTTCTAAAATAAGTCAAGGGGATGAAAAGGTCAACAGAGGGAATATAATCAATAATATTATAATAACATTGTATGGTAACAGATCATGGTAAGTATTCTGCAATGTATGGAACAGTCTAATCACTATATTGTATATCTGAAAGTAATATAATATTGTCTGTCAATGATAAAACTTTTTTTTGAAAATTCAAGACGGCAGCCCTAATTGACTGTTTTCTCTAAGTTTTTAGGGCATGGAACAGCCAGAACTGAGGGTTATCTTACCACCACCTAATTTTCATTGGTTTTCTTAAAAATGAAGAGCCCAACTTCCTCACCCATACAAAAAGGCACAAAGCACTGAAGTTTTAGGAAGATACTCACTGCCATGACATATTCCCTTTTCATAACACTAGCTATCTTGTCAGGAAAATCCTCAAGGGCAGAAAACTGCTTTTTTCGTAGTGATTCTTCAAGTGTTAGTAAGTCCCACTAAAACTCCCCCAAACTAGAAAGTATACAGAACAACAAGCTTTTAATACATATTTTAAGAAAAATCTTCCTATATAGTCTTTTAAAAATATACCAAATATATACTTGCCTCATCATTTAGGATTATGTCATTAACAATGGTTCTCCAAATGTAGTCTCAAAACCCTGGAGGAGGTAGGGGTGGGGGAGGTATCTCCAAGACTTTTACAAGAGGTCTGGGAGATCAAAACTCTTTTCATAACACTACTAAGAAGTTCCGAAAAGATTGCTGTAGCCTTTTGCACTGTAGTGACACTTTCACTGATAATGCAAAAGCAAAGGTGGGTACAACTGCTGGGCACTAAGTGGTGCAACTGAATTCTTCACCTCAGTGGACTTGCAGGAAAGGAATGCCAACTTCCTTTTTTAATATCCTTGATGAAAATGGTACAGCCACTTTGGAATAGTCCAGCAGTTTCTTAGAAAGTGAAACATGAAATTACCATACAACCCAGAAATTGCACCCTTGAACATTTATCCCAGAGAAAGGAAAACTTGCATCTACATAAAAACCTGTTCACAAACATTCACGGTGGCTTTATTATTAAGACCCCAAACCTGGAAACCGCCTAAATGTCCTTCAACTGGCAAACAGACTGTTCCATACTCACAGCATGGAATACTACTCAGCTATGACGAGGAACTATGATTCGCATAACTTGGAGGCATGTCCAGGGAATTAAGCTAAATTTTAAAAAAGGCAATCCCAAAAGGTTATATATGTATGAATCTACTTATATAAATTTTGAAATTACAACATTTTAGAAATGTTGAAGAGATGAGTGGTTTCCAGGCTTAAAGAAGGAAGAAGAAAACATGGAAGTGGGTGTGGGTATAACATGGCAACATGAGGGATCCTTGTGACGCTGGAACTCACTGTTCTATATTTGTGGTGATAGATACATGCACCAACACTTGTGATAAAATTACACAGAACTAAATACACATATACACAGACTACAACTAGGAAATCTGAATGAGACTTGTGGATTGTATTACTACTGACATCATGATTGTGATACTATACTACAACTTCGCAAAATATTATTATTAGGGGAAACTGGGTAAAGGATACACTGGATCTCTCTGAATTATTTCTTATAACCGCATGTGAATCTATAAAAATTTCAATTAAAAAATGCATGCCTATGTTCATAGCATTTTTCACAATAGCGAAAACACAGAAGCAACTAAAATAACCATCAAAGGATGAATAAAACAAATGAATGGTATATACATACAATGGAATATTATTCCAGTCTAAAAAGTAAGAAAATTCTGACATGCTACAACACGGATGAACCCTGAACACATTATGTTAAGTGAATGAAATAAGTCAATCACAGAGAGACAAATACTATGTGATTAATTCCATTTATGAGAGTTACCTGGAACAGTCAAAATCAGAGACAGAAAACAGGAGTTATAACAGGGGCTGGCAGAGAGGGAGGAACAGAAAGCAGTTATTTAATGGGTACGGGGTTTCAGTTTTGCAAAGGGAAAAGAACTCCAGATATAGGTGGATGGTGGTAATGGTCATCCAACAATATGAATTATGAATGTATTTAATACCAAAAAAAAAAAGAAAGAAAGAAAGAAAAGAAATAAAAGAAAGGATTGCTAACAGCAAAGACAGGATGGGAAGGGGATGAGATCAAGGAGGGACACTAGATCAGTTCAAGGGTCTTAAAAGGAAACAGTTTATATTCTTTATACTGTGTATCCACCGTAACATTATTCCCTATATCTTATATCTTAAATTTTGCATCGACTTAATATTCAGTAAATTTTTCAGAAACAAAAAAATATCCTTGATGAAGTGGTACAAATTATTGTTATTAAATCTTGACCCTTGACCTTCTTGTTACTTGTGATGAAAAGGGAAGTATGCATAAAGCAGTTCTGCTGCATACCAAAGTAAGATGGTTGTCTCTAGGAAAAGCACATGTGTCACTGACTGATGAGGTAAATCAAAAGCTTTCTTCATGGTATACCATTTTTACTGGAAATAATAAGTGATAAACTATGGTTTTTGGACTTGTATTTGGCAGACACTTGTTAAAACTCAAAAAAGTGAGCCTGTCACTTTGAGGAAAACAACTGACAGTAGTTTCCTGCCAATAATAAAAACCAAACATTCAAGTGAAATTTAGAATGGTAGGAAACTTGCTCCCTGCCTCGAGTTTGACAGTTCTCAATACTTAACTTTTCTAGTGAAATCAGTGGTGATATTAACAAATATCAGTGGTAATGTATAATGAAATGTTTCAGCATTTGGAAGATCTGCCTAACTCTATGAACCAGTATTTTCCAAACGACAAACATATGATGTTACAATGGGTAACGGCAGTGTCCATTCACACCGCAAGACAGATCAATGAATTTTAATGTAACAGAGTGTGAAAAGTTCACTGGTAAGGCTTCAGATTCCACATCCAAACTAATCTTTAAGAAACTACCATTTATCTAGTTTGGGTGTAGTAGCAAAGAAGATCCACAGTTACCTGCAAAAGCTATTAAAATACTCCTCCCTTTCCAACTGGGTAGGTATTTGTATAAGACCAGATTTTCTTCACACAGTTCAGTCGGTCAAAAAAACCCATCACAATAGACTGAATGCAAAGCATTTAGTAAACTCTAGCTGTCCTACTGTGCTCGATGTTTAAAAGATTTGCAAAATGTAAAAGAACACCACTCGTCGCACTGAATTTTTGTTCAGAAAATACTACTTTCATAAAAATGTGTTACGTCGTTAACATATCATGGATTTACTGTTTTTTCACTCCTAATACAGTAAATATCTATAGGCATAATCATCACAAGACAAAGTTCTTTCATTTTTTAAAATGGGTGCCAAAACCAAAACGTTTAGAGCCGCTGGTCTGTATACGTGTTCCAACGGCTAGAACATGAATTATTCACTCAACAAACATCCGTTGTGGGTGCTGTGCTAAGCCCTCGAAGTGCTTAGGCGATACTGGATACGTCACCAAAACCCAGTGGAACCTCTCACCAGCGGCCGCCAGCCCCGGTCGGAGCGCGCCAAGGGGGTAGCGCGGAAGCGTGGCTGCGGGCAGCCCCGCCTGGGGGACGCGGCCCCGCTCTGCGCCGGTTCCACGGCCGCCGACGGGCTCGGCCCGAGGCCAGAGCACAGGGAAAGAGGCCGCACGCCCACGACCGGCACCCAGGCCGGCGGGAAGGTTTGCCGCCGACGTGGCGGGTGCCGAGCGCAGCCAAGTCGTGGCGGCGCAAGGCCCTTACCTGTTGGTCATTCCTGCCGCCACGCCCAGCATCTCTCCGCAGTCGGCTGGAGTCCCTCCGCACGTCGGCTGCCGGCGCCGCTCCGACCGCTGTCTCCTCCCTCGCGCTGCGGCCGGCTACCGGCGGGCTGGCGGGCCGGCGGGCGGGCCGCGAGCAGGAAGGAGAGGCGGGGAAGGGG
>LNAC01001436.1:176869-189799 GCA_002007465.1 Ailurus styani
TCTTTTTTCTCTGACATTTTGTCTTCTAAATCACTAATTCTGTCTTCTGCTTCATTTATCCTAGCAGTAAGAGCCTCCATTTTCAATTGCACCTCATTAATAGCTTTTTTAATTTCAGCTTGGTTAGATTTTAGTTCTTTTATTTCTCCAGAAAGGTTTTTTATTTCTTTAGCAAGGGCTTCTGTATTATCTTCCATGGCTTTTTTTGAGCCCAGCCAGCACCTTAAGAATCGTCATTCTGAACTCTAGTTCGATATTACTAATGTCCGCATTGATTAGGTCCCTAGCCGTCATTACTGTCTCTTGTTCTTTTTTTTTGTGTTGATTTTTTCCGCCTTGTTATTTTATGCAGATAAGTACAGATGGATGAGAGAACCAAATACTAAAGGGTAGCAGTGACCCCAGAGAAATATACACTAACCTACTCAGAAGAGACCTGGAACTGGGGAGAAAAGAAAGAGGGAAAAAAACAAAAAACCAAAATCATACAAAAACAAAACAAAACAAAAATAAATAAAACAAAATCCTATATCTATATTATCTATTTCTGTTTGTATCTATGCCTGTCTATGACTCTATCTCTGTATCTATCTCAGTATCTATCTCTGTCTCTATCTCTATCTATCTGTATGTATTAGAATGGTGAATTGAACAGACCCTATAAGTATACAAAAAATAAGATTAAATACAATGAAGGGATAAAATATGATTATAACAATGACAATTAAAAAAGATAAAAAATGTTGATAAGATATAAGAGTTAAGAACGTTAAAATAGGAAAAGGGAAAAAATTTAAAAGAAAAAAGTAAGAAAAAAATTGAAAGAAAAAAAAATTCAATGAATTTGACTTTGAAAGACTGAAGAATCATGGGGAAAAAGCCATGAATTCTCTGCGTTGCTTTCCCCTAGCTCCGGAGTTCCATAATTCTCAGCAATCTTGAACTTGACTTTGACTGGATTTTTTTTTTTCTTTTCCTGGTCTTCTGGGGGAGGGGCCTGTTGCTGGGATTCTCAATTGTCTCTGCCCGAGTCGGATTCCCACCGCCCTAGCCAGGGGCCAGGCTAAGTCTTCAGCTCGGGTTCACTCTCAGGAGCTTTTGCTCCCTGAACGCTTTCCGTACCTCGTTGGAGGACGGGACTGAAAATGGCGGCTCCCAGTTTCCGACCCAGAGGAGCCGAAAGCTTGGGGCCTCAGTCCTCAGTGCGCCTCAGAGAAAAGCAGTCCCTCCCGTCTCCTGGTCTCTGGCCGCTCTCCGAGTTCACCCGGCCTGTGACCGAGTGTCTCTGTCTCTGGCGCGGCCCCGTTACAATCTCCGAACCTGGCAGATCCTGCAGCCACACCTACACCGCTCCTCCCGGAGGAGGAAGGAGGAGGTCTCTCTGGGTCTGCCGCCCGTGGGGTCCCCACTCACAGATCAGTGGGCCGGCTGTGCTTCAGATCACAGCCCAAGGTAACCCCGAGCTGAGAGACACCTTAGCTCAGCTCTGTCTCTCCCGCCGGCTTCTCTTTGATACCTGGTAGCTCGGTCGCGCTCAGACACCCCTGGTCTTTTTGTGTCACCGTGGGTCCTGAGACCACACTGTCCCTGCAGGGGTTTCACCCCCCGCTTGGTCTCTGGGGCGACGTCCCTCAGTGGAGCCGACTTCTAACAGTTCCAAGTCTGTGCTCTGCTGCTCGCTCCCTTGCCGGCAGCTGGCCCCTCCCCCCCGGGGTTTATCTTCCCGTCCCCTCAGATTCACTTCTCCGCACGTCCTACCTTCCAGAAGGCGGTCAATTTTCTGTTCCTAGAATTGCTGCTCTTCTTCTCTTCGATCTCCGGTGGAATTTGTAGGTGTTCAGCATAGTTTGATAGCTCTCTGGGTGAATTCCTGGGACCTGATAATAATCGGTCTCCTACTCCTTCGCCCTCTTGCCGCTCTCTTCTTGTTCTTTTTCAGAAGTCCCCTGGCTATTGCCCTTTCCTGTCTTATGTACATTTTACAATCATTTTATCAAGTGCCAGAAAAATCCTATCATATTTTGGTTGAAATTGTTTTGAATCTACAGATTTATTTGGAAAGAGCTGGCATATTTGTAATATTGTGTTTCTCTACTCATAAATCTGGTCTTTCTATTGACTTAAGTCTTTAAAATATATTTTAGTAAGTTTTGTGACTTTCTTCCTAAGGATGTTGTATTTGACATTTATTCCTTGTACTTGGTATTCTCTGATTCACAATGATGTCTTCCAGTTGTTTGCTGATAGTACAATGAAATATATTAATCTTTTAATCAAACCACTTGCCGGGTGCTTCTATGTTTTCGAATAATTGATTCATAGTTTGTGTGTTTTAAATGTTATCCATTGTATCAGCTGCACATAATAGATTTTATTTTTTCTTTTACAGATCTTATATTTGTAATTTCTCTTATTTTCTTGCACTATGTAGGGCTTTCAAAGCTACATGAAATTGAAGTACTTAAAGTGAGCACCATGGTATCATTTCTGATTTTAAAATGAATGATTCTATCAGTGCCCAGTTAGGAAGATGTTTGTTCCTCATTTTTCATACACAGTCTTTCTTTGTATAAGAATTTTTTCTATTTTTAATTTACTAAGAGTTTATACTAATACATGTTGAATTTGGTCAAATCCTTTTTTCTTTTTAATGTCATAAATTATGTTTATGGGTTTTCTAATGTTAAACTATCTTGCATACATAGGATAAACCCAACTTAATGCTGTATTATCTTCTTTTATATATAGTTGGAATGAATTTGTTAATTGAATTTTGTTTCAGAATTTTTAGAAGTACAGTTGACCCTTGAACAATGTGCAGGTTAGGGGCACAGACCTCCCACATAGGTGAAAATCTGCAGATAACTTTTGACTCCCCCAAAACTTAACTACTAATAGCTTACTCTTGAACAGAAACCTTACCAATAACATAAACAGTCAATTAACACATATGTTGTATGTTATATATATTCTACACTGTATTCTTAAAGTAAGCTAAAGAAAAGAAAATGTCATTAAGAAAATAATAAGGAAGAGAAAATAACACTTACAGTACTGTACCATATATATTTAAAAATGCACATATAAGTGGACAGTTCAAACCTGTGTTGTTCAAGGGGTCAACTGTACAAAAAGCCATCATAACTTTATCATGTGGTTTCTAGGGTTTTAAATAGAAAACATTGATATTGTAGATTGTGGGTGTATTAAGAAACCTCAGTGGTCTTTCTGATAGTTCCTTAAGATTGCTTTTCACCCATCGACTTCAATTCTGTTAACTATATAATAGTAAACTTTCTTGTTCAGAGTTGACATGAATCATATGTCCCAGGATCTGAATGAGAAGCCTGTGTACAATTAGTTGTTTAATGAAGCTGCTTCAAATTTCAATCAATGCATTTTAATGTTATTTGTAGATTATGTGTGCTATATTTGTAACCTATATTTTCATTCTTTAAGAAGATCCTGTAACTGAGATACATACATGTGCGCACAAACACACATACATTCATACACATGCTTACACACATATAGATACCCAAACATGCACATAACTTTTGGTGAATTAAGTGTAGTCCATAATTGGGTTAGACTGCTGTGGGGAAAGTATTACACTTTTTCGTTCTACTTTTTACTACATGGTAACATGTAGAGGACACGTGACCCACTGATGGCATGTAACACCTTTCATTTTCTGTTATCACAACATTGCTCAGTCTTTACTAGTGGGATTTTGTTGGTTTCATTATTGAACAGTTTATGGTACTCAGTATAGACAGTCTTTCAAGCTGTACTTGTGGATTCAGAAAGAATAATGAATACAAAGCTATCATATTTTTAATATATTACAAGGAAATTTCCTCACCATCACCCTGCCCTGAGTTTGGCATTTCCCATTTGTTTTGCTTTTTTTGTTTTTTGGAGCTTTTGCCTTTTAAGTCTAAAATTTTTGTTTACGTAGACATTTAAAATTTTTGTTTCATAGAATTTTTAATCTTTCTTTTATGAATCTCTTCCCCCTTTGCTTTTATGAGTAGAAAGTTATTCCCTACCATTGATTATGTAAATTGCCATTAACACTCAAATGACGTATTTAAAAATTTTTTTAATTGCAGTATAAATAACAGTGCTGTATTAGTTTCAGGTGGACAACATAATGATTCAACAATTCTTCACATTACTCAGTGCTCACCATGATAAGTGTAGTCACCATCTGTCACCAAACAACATTATTACAATCTTATTGACTATTCTCTATGCTAGTCATTCCCTATGCTAAGTCATCTCTGTGACCTATTTATTTTGTAACTAGAAATTTGTACCTCTTAGTCCCCTTTATCTATCTCGCTGCTCCTATACACCTCCCCTCTGGCATCCTTTTGTTCTCTGACTTTAAGAGTCTGTCTTTTGTTTGTTTGTGCCTTTTTTCTTTATTTTGTTTTGTAAGGCCACATGAGTGAAATCATGTAGTATATACCCTTTAGGTCCATCCAGGTTGTCACACATGGCAATATCCCATACTTTTTTATGGCTGAGTAATATTTCAGGGTGTGTGTGTGTGTGTGTGTGTGTGTGTGTGTGTGTGTACACACGCATACAATTCCACTGTGTCATATATACCAAATATTCTTTATTTATCCATTCATCTATTGATGGCTACTTGGGTTGCTTTCATACGTTGGCTATTGTACATCATGCTATAATAAACAAAGGGGTGCACATATCTTTTTGAATTAGTGTTTTCATTTCCTTTGGGTAAATACCCAATAGTAGATTACTAGCTCATGTGGTAGTTCTATTTTTAATTTTTTGAGGAACCTCCATACTGTTTTCCATGGTGGCTGCACCAATTTGCATTCCCACCAATAGTACAAGAGTGTTCCTTTTTCTCCACATCCTTGCCAACACTTGTTATTTTAAATAAAATTCTTATATTTAGTGTTAAAAAATTTCTACCCCAACAAAATTTCTTATTGCTAATTATTTAAACTCAGCCCACTGTTATGAACTTATTGATGAAATGACTTTCCCCCATTCTTTCAAACATGGGATTTCTGCTAAATACTACCTAGTGGAATTTGGATATTAGGGAAAATAGTCTTATCTTTGGTTTGCATTATTCAACAAGAGCCAGTGGAGATTTTAACTTTTCAAATGATGATATTTTTGCCCTGAAGTTTAAGTATGAAAAGAATGAAAATCCAAATCAATACTTATTAATATACCACGTATTTCCAGTTTTTTTTTTTATTTCACTTTTTAGCTACTCCCTAACAGTAAAGCCCTGGTGGTTTGTTTTGCAGAATCCTTGCAGCCTTACCTGGAAGCCTGTAACAACACTTTATTATTTCGTGCTTACTCTGTGCTTCTTCAAATCCCTAAGCTTGATCTTTAAACACTGGGAAGGCTTAGTACAATCTTGCAGAAGCTTTCCAAAGTCAAGTACAAATTTATTATATCTAAGATTTTCTTTTATTGAAAGACATCTTATTGTGATGATTTAGGCTTTTCTGAATCCTATACTGGCTCAACTTAGTTTATTAAGTTACAATTTCCAATAAAAGCAGAAAAGTGAGATTCATGAATTATTACCGCATGTCTATGATACATACTCAGTGACAGATAAGAATCAGAGTGTCCATCTAGGAATGTCTTGTTTCTGTAGTTCATTTCTGCTAAATGAACCTTAGGTATCACAGAGTATGCAAAACAAAGAGCAGTTTTAGGCAACCAAGTGCCTAACCAAGTATCAGAGTGAATTACTGCACACTGATACTGTGTAATACCACAGGTGAAAATAAAAAAAAAATACTAAAAGTTTATCTGCAGATCCTACTTATGTACTGAAATGAATTTAGGGAATGAGAATGAAGCAGTCAGAAGAGATTTAAAATGATAGCTGGTAACTGGTTTTGTTTTAGGAAATAATTATGGGCTTGTTATGTCACTAATTTGGATTTTGTTGTAAGAATTAACGGCTTTCCTTATGCATTTCTTCTTTCCCCCTGATGCAGACATTGGTATAACCAGTTATTAAATTATAAATAAAGGACATAGATTTTAAGTTTTATTTTCCTAATTTTGGTAGAGTCTAGTGTTTCTTTTGAGGCAAATTAAACACCTGTCTCATCTCATGTTTATAACAGTAAAATTTCAGTCTTGGTTTAGCTCCTCTGCCCTTTCCCTTTCCCCTCACCTGTGATTTGCATGGCAGTGAACTTAGGTATTTTACCAGACCTCAGTATACTTGAATAGTAAATACAATACCTCTTAAAATTATTTGTAGATATGTGACAGTGGGTCATATGTTCTCCTTGCTACCTAGCACACAATATCACACCCAGTAAATTATTAATTATTAAATTCTAACCTCATACTCAACTCAGCAAGTTTTGGACTGGCATCAATTAAGCTTATCAGTTCATTGTCTTCTTTCACTTGCAGACTGAGTGTACCATGGTTGTCTTGATTTGTATCCAGTAAATTCTCAGGAAGACCTGTTACACTTTACTTGTGGTGCCACAAAGCTGCAGTAACACTGCTTAGGCTTAATTGGGTCTTAGCTCTTAATTTGTGGGATTTTTTTTATGTAGTCTCAGAGTTTTTTTATGTACTCCCTTGAGCCATATCATTTTACTATTTTCTTTAAAATTGTGTATTTATTCATCTGAGAGAGAGTGAGAATGAGAGGGGGAAAGTCAGAGGGAGAAGCAGGGGCGGCCGGATTCAAGACTCGATTCCAGTACTCCAGGATCAAGACCTGAGCTAAAGGCAGTCGCTCAACAAGCTAAGCTACCATAGCTTATGTTCATTTCAGAGGTAGAGCTAGAACAAAGCTCCAGCAAGAGGGCTGGGAATAGCTGAAGCACAAGAAGGTTTTAAAGTAAAGCTTTAAAACCACAGACACATGAATTGTTTTGTATTAAGTGGGTGGTTACATAGGTTATTTGACAATCTCTTTCAAGAGATAAATACGTGGAGACAGGGAAATAAATATATTTCAGATATTATTCTGATTGAAAATGAAATTACTGACTGATTATTAGAAGGAGGATGGTTGAAAAGGTATGTTGGAGCTAAGCCAAAAGGTAACCCAATACTTGCTACTTACTTAAAATAAGATGATCAAGTATTTTTTTTTCTAGCTGTGAGGGGGAAAAAACATTCCCAAGCCTTTTAATGGTGCCTAGGGTGCAATTTTTAGGATTATAAAGCATATTCTCTTTTTCCTTGAAAACTTTTCGACTTTAAGCTTATCTCCTACAGCCCGTTTTGTTTGTCTTATCAACCCTTTAGTTAACCTGTATTCTGCTGTATGTTGAAACCAGGTGCCATTTGCCCACATTTACACGTAAATGATCTCTCCTTGTCATTTCAGATAAACTCCCTGAGAGTGTGCGGCTCAGTTATTGTACTTGTTCTCTTACAGGAGTAATAAGAAGCTCTTTGAACTTTTTACTATTCATCTGATGCTTCAAGAATTACAAAGGACAACACATCCAGAGCATGCCTTTCTCTGTATTAACCTAAATTCAACTCTATTCAATTTGGGTTTGACAAAATGCAACTCCCTGGCCTCCAATGCAAGCCATTAGACTGGCTTATTATTATTTTATATGTATGATACATGTGTTGCTTATTTGTGAGATTGTAAAAATTACCAAAGTAACTAAAAGTCTACCAAGTAAAGTTATCAGTAGTGTTATTTATCATGAAAAGTAGATTTTTTTTTAACTTTTAAAACGAAATCTATAGAAGCTGTGGAATTTTTGGACTGATTCAATTCAACCAAGGTAGTATTTACTAAGGTAGAAAATGGAATTTCTAGAATTAATGACAGTGGGGTTACTGTTTTTGTAAGAGTGTTTTAGGAAAAATTTTTTAATTATGTGATTATTTGGAATTAAATTCGTGTTTGTGTATGAAAGAGGATTAAATCATGTTGTCATTCTTTCTTAATATATTAGCAATTTACCTTTTCAGAAGCAAAAGTCCATAACTTTTAACTTGTTATCTTCATATCATAATTTTTGTATAGATCCTAGATTCACAAAAAGTGATTTTTTATTGTGCTGTTCACAGAGTACTTTAAAGAAAGAATTTTTTCTATTTTTATTTTTTTCCAAAATAATTATCAACAAAGTATATACGGACAACAGAAGATTTAAAAAACTGAAAAATAGGCAATAAAATCTTAGTCCCAACACCCAGGATATCTCTTGCTACAGCCAAAGATAAGTGAAGTAGCCATAAGTCTGGGTGAAGTAGAGGTTTGGCGGGACTTTGGGCAAAATACTGCAAAACAAAGAAAAGGAGCATTATCCTAAACACTTATAAAATTATGCTCTGTGAGTGTATAATCTCATTTCCAGAAACTGGGAGAAATTTTCATGAAACTTTTGGTCTCTTCAAAATAATATATAAGAAAATATGCTGTTTGTGAAACCAACAGAAAGCGGTAAAGAGAGAACAGGTTAAGGTGAGTATGGTAACACAGGAACTAAAGAATGCAGAAGCAAAAATGCACAGCAGACACTTCAGAAAATAGAATCAGTGTCACACACACACAAAAAGAGCAGCTCTCAGAATACAGAGCACCTAGAGATGGTACCAACAAGAGAGTAGACAGCTGATGGTAGAACAAAGGTTGGCACTTTAGCATGGGGTGTTTCTGAAAGAGAACAGAACAGGTAGAGCAGAAGCATTGTTCAAAAACAATGACTAAAGATTTGGGGGGACCGAAGAAATCTGCATGTAGAGATTAAAAGAACTCATCATGTTCCAGAAAAATCACTGAGAAAAGCATTCTATAGACACATCCTGTAATTTAGACACAAATTATAAAGTATTAAATTATGAGGATAAAGGCAAGAACAAATAAAAGCCAATAACCTGTCAGAGAAGAAAAACCAAGCCAGCATTGTGCTATGCCAGGAGTTGATAGGAAACTATCCCCTTGCATTTTGGAGAGGGAAAATTTTAATCCAAGAATTTATACCTGGTGAAGATGCCATCACAGGAGAAGACAATGGTAGAAAGACATTTTCAGATATGCAAGTGTCCAGAAATTATACCACTTCTTGAGGAAAGAAGCTACGTAGATGATTGATTCCAACCAATTTAGACAGGAAAGAAAATTGGGTTTATTAAATCCACCTCATGGGCGCCTGGGTGGCTCAGTGGGTTAAAGCCTCTGCCTTCAGCTCAGGTCATGATCTCAGGGTCCTGGGATTGAGGCCCGCATCAGGCTCCATGCTCAGCAGGGAGCCTGCCTTCTCCCCTCTCTCTGTCTGCCTCTCTGCCTACTTGTGATCGCTCTCTCTGTCAAATAAATAAATAAAATCTTAAAAAAAAAAAAAAGAAAACATTGGTGAAAACTTAGAAAAAAGAAAAAAATCCACCTCATACCAAAAGACTGTAGTGGAACTGAAACCACTTAAACATAAATACATTTAAATAATTGTTGTAAATCCCTCTATAAAATGGAGTGAAATGTTAAATTCTGCAAAAGCATAAACAATGGGAACAGCAATAATTTAGTGATATTTGGGTAAATTGTATTATCTGATGTTAAAAACTGAGAATTAATGGGGCCCTGAGATTGAGGTATAGATGATGGAGCTGGTTAAGTAAAGTCCAGGTGTTTTACAGGAGAATTTTTTTTTAAGATTTTATTTATTTACAAGAGAAAAAGCACAGAGGGAGAAAGAGAAGCAGACCCCTGCTGAGCAGGGAGCCCGGTGGAGGGCTTGATCCCAGGACCCTGGAATCATGACCTGAGCCAAAGATGGACACTGAACCGACTTAACAGACTGACACTTAACCGACACCCAGGGGTCGCCAGGAGAATTGTTTTAACATTTCAAGGAGGAAACATTTAAAGTCATGTAAACTGTTAGAGGGTGTAGAAAAAGCATCCTAATTCATTTCATACAGTTAACATGAACCTAGCACCAAAAATTGTCAAAGGAAGTAGGAAAGAATTAAATAGATTGAAAAATCTTAAAGAATTATGACTAAATCAATATCACATGTATATCACTGGAACATTAATCCATGACCAAGTAGGCTAGCATGCATTCTAGAAATACAAGGTTGGCTTTCTAGTAAGAAAAATATATTTTATTCTATTTGTAAATGAAGAAAGCTGTACAATCATCTTAATAAAGGTCTAAAAATATTATAATTCAACTTACATCCCTGATAAAACTTATTACAGTATGCTTAAAGGAATATGAAATCAATAACAAATTTACTATGATGCACTACAGATATGCTTAAAGTGAGAAATAAAATTAAGGAGTCCACCGAGGAAGTGTAACTTTGGGAAAGGAGGAAAAAATATAACCACTTGTAGATGATGTAATTAATTGGAAAACAAGCATTCTTTCAAAACTTCAGCAAGATACCCAGTTGTAAAATAAACATATAGAAAGCAAAGCGTTTACATATCCCAACAATAACTAGAGATTGTTTTACTTACAATAATAAAAAACTTAATAGTTTATATAATAAATTTAATAAACCTTCCTAAAATAAGTTGCCTATGGTAACCCCCAAATTGTTCTCTGTATCTATGAGCTTGTTTTGGTTTGTTTCGTTTTTAATTCCACATATAAGTGAGATCATACAGTATTTGTCTCCTACTGTTCGTCTTATTTCACTTAGCATCATGCCCTCGGTTCTGTTCATGTTGTCACAAAAGACAAGATTTCATTCTTTTCTATGGCTGAATAATATTCCATTGTATGTGTGTGTGTGTGTGTGTGTGTGTGTGTGTGTGTATCTCACAGTTTTTTTTTTTTTAATCTATTCCTCCTTTGATGGGTACTTAGGTTGGTTCCATATCTTGGCTATTGTAAATAATGCTGCAGTGAATGTGAGGGTGCACATACCTTTGGGTTCGTGTTTTCGTTTTCTTTCTTTTTTTATAGATTTTATTTATTTATTTGACAGAGAGAGAGAGGTCACAAGTAGGCAGAGAGGCAGGCAGAGGGAGATTGGGGGAAGCAGGATCCCTGCTGAGTAGAGAGCCTGATTCGGGGCTCAATCCCAGGACCCTGAGATCATGACCTGAGCCAAAGGCAGAGGCTTAACCCACTGAGCCACCCAGGCATGCCAGTGTTTTCATTTTCTTTAGCTAAATAAGCAGAAGCAGAATTGCTGAATGATATGGGAGTTCTATTTTTAATTTTTTGAGGAACTTCCCATACTGTTTTCCACAGTGGCTGCACCAATTTGCATTCCCACCAACAGTGCACGAGGGCTCCCTTTTCTACACACCTCCCTAACACTTGTTTCTTGTGTCTTTGGTAATAGCCATTCTAAGTGGTGTGAGGGGATAGCTCGATGTGGTTTCAGTTTGCATTTCTCTGATAATTAGTGATGTGATATATCTCTTCCTGTATCCTTTGTCCATCTCCATGTCTTCTTTGGAAAATGCTTATTTAGATATTTTGCTCATTTTAAAATTGGTATCTTATTGGTTTCTTATTTATTTGCTATTGAGTAGTATAAGGTCTTTATATATTTTGGATATTAGCCCTTTATCAGAAACATGATTTGCAAATACTTTTTCTCATTTAGTAGGTTGCCTTTTCATTCTGTTGATGGTTTTCCCTTCCTTTGAAGAAAACTTTGAATTTGATATAGTCCCACCTGTTTATTTTTGCTTTTGTTGTCTTTGCATTTGGTGTCAGATTTTACAAAACATCATCACTAAGACTGATATCAAGTTGCTGTCCTGTATTTTCTTCAGGGAATCTAATGTGTTCTTCCAATCTATGAGCGTGGAATGCCTTTCATGTCTCTTTATTATGGCTTCTTCGATTTCTTTCATCAATGTTTTACAGCTTTAAGTGTACAAGTCTTTCACTTCTTTGGTTCAATGTATTCCTAGGTATTTTATTCTTTATTATATAATTCTAAGTAGGATTTTCCCCTTAATTTTTCTTTCTGATAGTTTGCTATTTATGAATAAAAACAAAACAGATTTTTGTATATTGATTTTGTCTCCTGTAATTTCACTGAATTTGTACATTAGTTTTAATAGCTTTTTGGTAGTCTTTAGGGTTTTCTCTATATAATATCATGTCATTTCCAAATAGTGACAGTTTTACTTCTTTCTTTCCAATTTGGATGTGTTTTATTTTTATTTATCACCTAATTGTTGTGGCTAGGACATTGAGTACTATGTTGAAAAAAATTGGTAAGAGTAGTCATTCTTGTCTTGTTCCTGATCTCAGAAGAAAAGCTCTAAGCTTTTCACCATTGAGTATGATGTTAGCTGAGGACTTGTCCTATATGGCCTTTACCATGTTTCCTAAATGTTCCTTGTATACCTATTTTGTTTAGCGTTTTATTCATAGATGGGTGTTGAACTTTGTCAACTTTGTCAGTTTGTCAATTTTGTCTTTGCTGCATCTATTAAGATTACCATATAATTTTTAAAAGGTTTAATTTTTTAATTTATATTTAAAAATTAAAAAAAATTTTTTTATTATTTGCCCCAAAGGTATAGGTCTTTGAATCATCAGGCTTACACCTTTCACAGCACTGACCATAGCACAAACCCTCCCCAATGTCCATAACCTATCCACTCTATCCCTACCCTCCCAAACCCCTGTAACCCTCAGTTCGTTTTGTGAGATTAAGAGTCTCTTATGATTTGTCTTCCTTCTGGTCACATCTTGTTTCATTATTTTTCCCTCCCTACTCCCATGACCCCCTGCCCTGCCCCTCAAGTTCCTCATATCAGAGCGATCATATAATTGTCTTTCTCTGATTGACTTATTTTGCTCAGCATAATAACCTCTAGTTCCATCCACGTCATTGCAAACGGCAAGATATCATTTCTTTTGATGGCTGCCTAGTATTCCATTGTGTGTGTGTGTGTGTATATATATATATATATATATATATATATATATA
>LNAC01001437.1:0-64623 GCA_002007465.1 Ailurus styani
GATGATTCACAGACCTGTACCCGTTGGGCAAATAATAAAAATAAAATTAAAAAAAAAAAAAAGAAAAGAAACAGGTGACATTAATTTAAATAACATGTTTTAACTTAGCTTATTAGAAATATAATTCTAATATGTAAGAATATAAATGATATTTCACTTTTGGTAAGTGATATTATGACATTTGATAAAATGATATTAATGATATTTTACTTTTCTGGTACAAAGTCTCTGAAGTCCAGTGAGTATTACACATTTAAAACATACCTCAATTCTCACTAGCCACATTTTAAGTGCTCAACAGCCACATGTGGACTGTGCGTCTCTAAAGCAACCAACACAGGAATTTGCCCTATCTTTGGATTTAATTGTGTCATTAAATTTCCTTTTTCAAAAAGTCCAATTTGGGCAGTACTGTCTGTTCTTTCTGGTTGAAAATATCCTAATGTGAACCCATATGTCTCTTTCTGATAATTGAGCTATTAAAAAACTCAGAGTATCTTTGCTAACATTTTTCTTTCTTTCTTTCTTTCCTTCTTTCCTTCCTTCCTTTCTTCTTTCAGATTTATTTATTAGAGAGAGAGTATGAGAAGGGAGCTGAGCAGGGAGCTGGACCTGGGGCTCGATCCCAGGACCCTGAGATCATGATCTGAGCTGAAGGCAGACGCTTAACTGACTGAGCCACCCGGGTCCCCCACCAGCTAGCATTTCTTTCTTATTATGCATTGGCCATTAGAGGGTTTTTATCTTATGTGCTGTCAAAGAGCTGTTTCTGCTCAGGAACCTCGAGTTTCTGCCTGCATGCCCAGTGCTTGCAGACTTATGAAAGTCTTTTTTGTTTATGAACCATTCTTGATTCTCTGCATTTTCTTGAGTCCTTTGAGCATTGACTTTTGCATCTGACTGCTGAGTCCTGGTTTGCCTCTTCCCCCGATGTAGTAGTTTTTTGCCTCTGAGCCCTGCCATGGGCTCAGCTCATCATATTTCTGGATTTGAGGAGTGATGGAGACAAACGAGAGAAGGGACTTCTTAAGTCTGAATGGGCAGAATTAGGCACATTTTTGACTACCACTGGAATTGCAGTAAAACTGGAGGAAGGTATCTCGCAGATTTGTCAAAGTCAGAAACCAATAGAAACGTCATGAGGAAATTTTAGGAGATTTTGCTTTTCAGAGGCAGCTGGCTTACATAATTGAAAACACTTTGGTCTTGAAACCCAGGGTATTAGGTGGGAACTAGAAATGCTAGGGAAAAAAATCGTAGTCTAACCCCCCTTCCCATTTTACAGATGAGAAAGCTAGAGTCTGCGAGATTTGGTAACTTGCCCGAGTCTCTGCAGCCTTAGTAACAGATTCAGGACCACAACCTGTTCTAGCCAACCAAGTGTTTCCACATCAAACCGCTGTCTCCCGTATTTACTTAGAGTTTATTCAAGTAAATTCTGTGTTCCTCTCCACACCTGGGTGTTTTAAAAAATGAAAGCTTTTTTTTTTAAATCATTTTAGACATCCATAGAAGTCACAAAACTAGTATAGTTTCCATATCCTTCACCCATCTTCCCAAAGATAAGATCTAACACAGTAGCACAATGATCAAAACACTGACTTTGACCTCAGATCTTATTCAACTTTTTACTAGCTCTTACATGAGCTCCTTAAAAAAAAAAAAAAGTAGTGTATGTTCTAGGAAATTCACCACATTTGGATGGCTGCAACCACAATTGGGAAAGAGAACTGTTTGATCATCCCCCCAAAAACCTCCTTGACCCCATTTATAGCCATAGCTGCTCCCGGTTCAACCCCTACTGCTGATCTGTTCTTCAGTGATTCCTAAACTTTCATCAGTTTGAGAATGGTATATAAAAGGAAGAATACAGTAGGCCACCTTTTGTGTTTGGCTTTTCTTTCACTGAGCACAATGGCCCTGAGATCCAACCCAGTTGCTACTTTGTATCAATGATCCATTCCCCCTTTTTGTGGAAGGAGGTTCCATTATAAGGATGGGTCAGATTTGGTTTGACCGGTTAACTACCGAAAGGCATTTGGCTTGTTTTTGGTTTTTGGTGCCTTTTAAAAATGAGTAGCTACAGGCATTCCAAAGTCACTTTTAATCATCTTCCAGTGCGGGTGGTAGCCTAAATTTTTAGAATTCGTTTCCTGCCATGACTCTTAGTTTGTAACAATCTTTATCTGGATGAGGGACAAAAAGGAAAAAAAGAAACACTGGCTGCCAACTGTTGATTCTCCAATTTGGGGCATGTTAGCGATGAAATTAAGTTGACCGCAAGGGCTAGACTTCACACGAGTGAAGAAATTTGTCATCGAGATCAGTGGTTCTCACAGAGGGTCCCTGGACCAGCGTCACCTGGGAGCTGGTTAGAAACGTAAATTTTCAGGTCCCAGCCCAGACCCGCTGAATCTGAAACTCTGGGGATGGGGCCCAGCAACCTGCTCGAGCCTCCTGAGAACAGTCAGTTAAATGGCTGAGAGATTCCATGTTTTCAAAAGGGAGGCTGGGTATACATGGCCAGATTCTATAGCAGTGTGTTTTCCCTGTGGGCTGGGTAGGCAGTGGTCTGGACACCCTCTCCTTTTTTTTTTCTTTTTGGCAAGAGTGCCTGGTGGGTCCAAATATTCTGGTACATTTTGGAACAACCTGTGTTTTAAATGTTTTGGTTTCCTCATTTAAAAAAGGTGGGAAGATGAATATAATTTTAGAGGCACAATGGGGACGATGTGCCTATCAAAGGAAAAGTCCCCTGGAGAGTTTCATTTAGATCAGGACATATTTCTCATTTGGAAAGATATACTTGTAAACCACACAAGGTTCTTGGGTTGATGGGTTTTTGAGCATCAGATGTACCACGTTTGGGGATTTCATAGAATAAGACCCGTTGTGGTCTCAGGCATAATTGAGAAGCAGGAAAAGCTGCCTTTTTGTCTTTTTTTTTTTTTTTAAGATTTTATTTATTTATTTCACAGAGGGAGAGAGATCACAAGGAGGCAGAGAGGCAGGCAGAGAGAGAGAGGGGGAAGCAGGCTCCCCGCCGAGCAGGGAGCCCGATGCGGGCCTCGATCCCAGGACCCTGAGATCATGACCTGAGCTGAAAGCAGAGGCATTAACCCACTGAGCCACCCAGGCGCCCGAAAAGCTGCCTTTTTGGCTGGCTTCTGCTTTTTTGGTCCTCTCCTGTCCATCCCCTGACCTTTTGTAGATTCCTGAGAGCTTTGAGGTCTCCCTGCTGCCCCGCCTCATCTCTCCCAGAATTCATCAAAACCTGCTCGCTTGCTTGCTTTNCTGGAGCTTTGCTTCAGGTTTTCTTTCTTTCTTTCTTTTCTTTCTTTCTTTCTTTCTTTCTTTCTTTCTTTCTTTCTTTCTTTCTTTCTTTCTTTCTTTCTTTCTTTCTTTCTTTCTTCCTTCCTTCCTTCCTTCCTTCCTTCCTTTCTTTCTTTTCTTTCTTTGGCAAGCTGTTTAGGCCTTTTCCTCTGCCAGGTGACACTGGATTAATTAGACAGGTGAATTCCTCAATTTTGTTATAAATTTGGCAGGTTATCCCAGAGACATGCTGTCATTTTGTTACATGCTCCCTACTTTTCTTGGAATGAAGTCATTGCGGATGACAGTAAATGCCAGGTATTTTAGGCCTGCTGGAGGAGGCCTTTGGATGATACTCTTCCCATCAGAGTTACTTAAAATACTTCCAGTTACTAAGAAGGTGCCAATCGGCCAGGTTGGTCCCATAAATAGTTCTTCTGGATGCCTAGGATTTGAGTGTGTGTGCGTGTGCACGTGCATGCATGTGCACTCGTGCAGTGGGGTAGTCCTGAGTAGAGGGGAGATATTTAGATGCTTTGTGCAGAATGTGAGGAAACTGTTTATCTTCAGGTCTGATGTCCGGGGAGAAATTATTGCCAATGAAAGGATAAAGGCTCAGGTCAAATTAATCCCAGTCATTTGTTTTCATTTTCCCCCCTAGTGCCCTCTGTTTGATTTGAATCATCATTCTTTTTGAATTTATTCTCCTCTATGGGAAAGCAGATGCTTCTGACTTGGTGGTGCTCACCCCTTGGGTCCTGCTCTGGGAGGTTTTCCTCCAGGTGTGAGGCAGGGGCTGAGGGGGAGATTGTCTGGGAGCACCGAGGGCTGAGGGACCATCACCCTGGCTTTATCCTAACTCCCAAATAAACTTCTTAAAAAGACTCTTTGTCTGCATCCCCGCTCTGCCTCTGCCCCTTTCCCCAGAGCATGGAGAATAGAAGGCACCAAATGATGGAGCCGCTTCGGAGGACGGATTCTAATTTCTTTCTCTGAAGGCTGCCCTGAAATTCAAAGAAGCATTATTACTTCATCCAATTTAAAACCCTGCCCGCTGCTGAATGGCAAAGCACCTAATTTCACCTTTGGAGGCAAATGGGAAGCTTTTTGTGTTGAAAGACAGAAGAAGAGAAAAGAGGATTCTGGAGGATAATTGAATGGAAATCCCTTTAAGGGGCCAGAAAACAGCTTCCATCCAAAGGGATGAAACGAGGTCAAACTATATTTGTTAAAAGTGTGGGGCATGAAAGCCTTAATTATTTCTTTGGGAAGTCGTGTCTTGTAAAGACTTAAACAAAAGCTTCAAGAAGGTAGAAGCTGGGAGAAATTGCCCATGGCTTTAGCGAAGGTGGAGCCAGAGGAAGGCAATTACTGGTGGACAATAGAATATTAGCAGGGATTATTCTCCCAGATTGGGGCCCCCACATAGGGTTTAGGATGGATCTAGTAAAAGATGGCCTGATGGTGTGCCTAGAAGTGGGAGGGAGAGGGGACAGGGTCACCCTGGCTATGCAGGCTGGGGGCAGGGCGGGGGAGCTGGGCTTGCTGGCCAAGGAAGCGAAAAAAATAGTCCTCCTTCTTTTTTTTTTTTTTTTAAATTCATTTGAGAGTGAGAGAGAGTAAACAAGAGAGAGAGCATGCGCTGGGGAGGGGCAGAGGGAGAGGGGGAAGCAGGCTCCTTGCTGAGCAGGGAGCTGGCCATGGGGCTGGACCCCAGGACCCCAGGATCATGACCTGAGCTGAAGGCAGCTGCTTAACCGAGTGAGCCACCCAGGTGCCCTGAAAAAGTCCTTACTTCTTATATGCTAAGGAAGTTGTTATTTCTCTTGGAGCAGAATGGTGATGTGTATTAGCTCTGGAGTTAGACAGATAATATATTCGAATTTCCAGTCCTTCATTTACTATGACTTTAAACACATTCCTTGATGCTCATCTTCCTCATTTGTGAAATGGGGGGAAATGTTACCTGCCATGGATGGTGAGAATGCACTCCAGTAATGTGGGGTCTGGTACATTATAGACACCCCAGGGGTGTCAGTCGTCTGGGTCACTTGTCACTCCTCTGCTCGGTTTGACTTCTGGGCAGGTTCCCTGCAGCACGGTAGGTTCTTGCCCTTGAATTTACGGTGCATCACAGATGACTCGTGCCCCATGTTCTTATCCCTGCACTGTCCTTGGCGGTCTGCTGGCAAGGTTCAAGGGCAGTGCCCTCATTTCATCTCTCCCTCCAGACCCTTGGCTACCTGTGCTTTGGCTTCTCCATGGGAGTTTGCTAATTATGAAGGAACCATAATCACTCCCAAGATCAACAGGGTCCTGGACTGAGTTTGCTTCTCAGCCACCTTCCTATTTATTGATTCCCAGGGTAGTGTCTTTCTCCTGGAAGGGGGTGCACTGGCTAAAACAGTTCATACTGTGCCTTTGGGTTGTTTCTTGGCATGCAGAACTCCCCCGTGAACATTCTGGTTTGCATATGTATTCTGCTTCACGACTAAGCCAGGATCTCTGCCTGACTTCTCATCAATCACTTTTCATGGCAGAAACTGACAGTCCAGCTGCCCCTTCTCTGTATGCCTCTTTCTCTTACTAACATGACAGTTCTCAGACCTGGGGTCCAGACGGCTTGTTGGGGTTCCCCACTACCTCAGCTGGGGATTAGTAGATCAGTGGGTAGAGGGGGGCAGGGGGCCCCTTCTCAAGTTGTTGGGAGGCCTCTTTGAAAAGATTGCCTAGCCTTATTACAAACAGGCACACCACAGATTTAAGCAGGAAGGCAGGAAAGTTTTCCCTGAACCTCTCTAAGAGCAGATGACAAGCACAGATTTTAGGGGCCTGTTAATTCAGAGACAAGAGCTTCTGCCTGGTTTGCTGCATGGGGAAGGATTTCTACATTACATTCAGGTTTTGCAGGCTTCAGTCTTGTCTGCCCTCAGGAAGTCAAATAGAGTCTGTCTTTTTTCTGACAACAATTGTCAAGAAGTAGCAACCATGTCCTACTTTCCCCATTGACCCAGTAAAGGAGGATTTCTGGGTAATTTGATTTTTTGGCTCATTTGAGGAAGCTACACACACTATCAGAGATAAGAATGCAAAACTCATCCTAGTGGACACCCTGGATTTCACTGGAATCAGGTGTTGGATATCTTGGCAGAGAAAATGCAGGATATTAGAGCAGCAACATCCACAGTCACTGGATTTTCCAGTTAAGTACCTCCTTTGGGGCCCTGGGGAGATGCATCTTCAATTCCTTGCCTTGTTCTTTTTTCTAAATTGGTAGAAACCCCCTGCCCCACAGGCAGACGTGAGTGCTGTGTAAAAGAACAGCTTTGGTGAATTTTGGAACAACGGTATTCGGTGCGGCACCTCAGAGGCCTCTGGAGTGGGGGAGCCACTGAAGGCAGCCATGGCAATGGCGCCGTCACTTTTCTCTCTCGCCCTCTCTCGCCAAAGTACGGGTGACTAAGGAGTATTTGTATCATGAGATCTAGTAAAGTCGAATCATTATTGGTTACAGTCAGCAGAACTGACTGCAGGAAATGCCTTTCTCTCTTTTTTCCATCAATTTACTCCGTAAGAACTTGAAAGCTGCTAACTAAGGACTTCTGAGCAATTCAGGGGTTATTGCGACCTCAGCCATAAAATGTTGACGCATTTTCATGGTCTTCAAGCTTAAGGTTAATCTGGATTTTGGTTGTTTGTCTAGGGATGGCAATGGATTTGTGTTCACTATTGCATGGTGTCTCAGTTAGTTCGGGCTGCTATAATAAATACGGTAGACTGGGGGGCTGAAACAGTAGGCATTTCTTTTCTCGTAGCTCTGGAGGCTGGAAGACCAAGATCAGTGTGCCAGCATGGTCAGGTTCTTGGTGAGGGCTCACTTCTTGGCTTGTAGTTGGCCTTCTTGTTATGGCCCCACATGATGGAGAAAGAGAAAGCGCTCTGGTGTCTCTTCCTCTTATAAGGGCATGAAGCCCATCATGGGGCTCCATCTTCATGACCTCATCTTAACCTAATTACTTCCCCAAAGTTCTACCTCCAAATATCATCCCATTGAGAATTAGGCCTTCAGTATATGAATTTTCGGGGAACTCCACAATGTGGTTTCTACATGATTTATTTAGCAATACTCTCTGGGATTTGGGATATAGATGAAGAATTCATTGGTTAGCAAACTGAACTCTACAGTGGAATGGTAAACTTGTAAATGGTAAACTGGTTGTCTGCCATGGACACACAAGTGAGAGACAAGAGAGGGAGAAGAAACAGGGGTAGAGATTATCCATTGTTATTGGGTAATGGGGAGATAGGCATGAAGCCATTGGTGGAATCACTGAGCTGACCCACATGAGGAACCTAACTTCTGAATTTACTCTTCTTAGCATCATCTTTCACCAATGGGATTTCAAGTGTCCATGCATTTTAGGGTAGAGGGGCAAAGATATTTATACAAATTATGTGGGAATTGGCCACATGGCTAGGAATTGGCCTAAGGGTATTGAATAAATACAGGATCATGTCACAGAAATAGCACTTGCCTTCAGGATGGAGGTTTGGATTCTTCATCAGCTCTGACAACTTGTTGCTGACATGTCCTCATTCATATAAGTGGGACAAGAAAGGTGGGCTTGGCTCCTAGAGTTATATAAAGAAAGAGGAGTGATACAGTGCAGTGATTCCAGAAGACTGTCAGCATGAATCTTTCTCCAATCTGTGACAGTATTTTCTCTAGGTTGTGAGGAGAGGGCAGAATAAGTGGTCTGTCTGTTATGCAGTTGAGCTTAACTAACCCTAACCTCTCCCTACGCTTTCATTTCCACACGCTTCCTCTGATGCATTCTGCCTGCCAAAATCAAATCTGCACATCCCAAGATTCAAACAGCCCAGGTCTGAAATTCAAAAGCTCTTGTTATGTCCTCTCACTCTTGCTCTCCCTCGTAGCTTAGGCTGTGGGAAGGGAGAGAGCACACACACACACACACACACACACACACACACACACACACACACTCCTTTCTTGGTGAAGGGTCATATCTTACTTTTTGGGTGATAATGTGTTTCCTTAAATGAAAGCTGGGTGATAGCAGGTGGTAATCTCCGAGCACATCTGCAGATCCTTCTGGAGCATTCTTAATGAAGGACTGAGGAGCTTCCCAGAAAAGAGCTCTTTTTGAGGGTACAAGGCAACAGAGAAATGGGCTTGACATCATTACCAAGCTTCAGCCATTGGAAGGAAGCCAGTGCATTCCACAGCCCAATGACTCTCATCTTGGATTTGTCTATGGTCCAGTACCACCGAAGACTCATGTCCAGGTCTTGTGGAGACAGGGCTTGTGAGTAGAGGCTGAAATAACTTGTTTTCTCTCAAAATCTCAGTCGGCTCTGTAGCACAACTGTGCTGCTCTAATATCCCTCCAGCAGCATTTAGCACAAAAGAGGAGGGGGCATTTTCTTTTAATTTGCTGGTGAAGGTGAAGGGAACCAACAGAGATGGCCTGCCTAGTGGGAGTGACAGTGATGGACTGTCAGGCTCAGTGGTCCCCAGTAGGGACAACACCCAAGGTGATGATGCAGGTAGCCACAGTTCTGGGCAGAAATGGCGCATCTCTTGTCAAGGCCCAGGACAAGGTGCATTGCTGGAGGGCACAGCCTGGCAGGCAGTGGTGGCCTTACCTCTGGGCATCCCCAAAGAAGTAAGGATATGGTCAGTCATGTTTTTGTGGGGGAGCACTTATGATATACACTTCTTGGGTCTCCCCTGGCTGGGGGCTCTGGCCCATCAGGTGCGAGTGGGAAATAATGGCTAAATATGGCCTGTTAGCATTGACATGAACGTATTTGATATGCAAGGCTTACTGTACTCTGTGGGAAGGGGTAGGTCCACAAGAGCGCCTTCCATGATCACCATGAATCCAGGGGTTTTGGAGGAGGTGAGATTTCAGGAGATTTTGGAAGATGGCAAAGTTATCTGGGTTAGTGGAAGGAATGCCTTTCCAGACCCCCAGCAGTGTTTTAGAGAGCGCTACCCTTTTAGCCACATCTTTTCAGTCTAAGGCTCAGATGTGCCTTTTGGAGCCTGTTAGAGACGATGCATCCAATACTAGGAAATCCTCAGCAGCCATCCTTGGCCTGTGGGGATTTGGATCAAGGGGTAGAAATGGTCATTTCAATTTCTCAGTGCTTGGGACAGTGAATCATGAGGATGTCCATTCTGCATAATTTCCCAGGAAGCCAAGGAGGAGTTCCAGACTGATAACAGCTGCTCCTGTCACTTTATGGTCATTTTTTATAGTGACCTTGACCAAGAAGCCTTTCTTTTAGAGTGAGATTCAATTCAGAGATTCCCAGTTATTGCTCTATGAAGGATCATTTTGTTCAAGATTTTTTGCCTAACAGTTCTGTGTTTAGGAAGATGTCTCTACTCCCACTAACCATGCTATTTTGCTAAGTAGTCACTATTTTCCTTGCTTTTTATTTTACCTTACTTTTTATTTTAATAAAAGATTTTAATAAAGAGATTTGTCATCTCTGGGGCTTTGATCTATGTAAGCTTGCCAGTTATCCCAGATTGAGACAATACTGTGTTGGGCCAAGACAGAGAAATATGACAATGTCACCAGCCTTGTGTAGAGCTCCTCTGGGTCAATGCATGGATTTTATTAGCATTTTTAAAATGCCAAATGTAGTTGCGAACATTCATCTTCTCTTCCTTTGAACGTCGGGCTGGGAACAAGCCCTTCATTTTTCTGAAGTTGTTCTGCCCTGTGGTCTGAGTGAGGGAAAAGATAAAAAGCTCAGAGGGGTCTGTATGTCCCTTCTGGGGCCCTCCATGGTGGGTCACGTTCCTCACATACATGTAGTATCACCACAATATTTCGAGGGATGGTTAACATGTTTGCCGGTCTCAGCCTTGAACCTTTTTACTGTGTATGAGGGCAATAGTGGTTGCTCCATGGGTACCTACACTGGTGACCCTGTCCCTTGTCTTCCAAAGACGCTCCTAACCAGGTGAAGGGTGTGGCAGAGGGAGGAGAGGAAGAAGCCAAGGAGCAGGTGGGAGAGGGGGCAAGATGGGGCACGCGAGAGGCAAAGCCTGGAGCAGTTGCCAGGGAGGAAGAGAAAGACGATCATGCTGACATTGTTTTCAAATAATTGCACTTACCAAGAAAGAAACCACAGCTGATGACAGCAAATTATTGAGTGACTGAGAGTCAGAAATGCGTGTAATAAGTGAAGAAAAGCAGTGCAAGTCAGAGAGAGAGAGAGAGAGAGAGAGAGAGAGAGAGAGAGAGAGAGAGAGGTGGGGGAGCAGAGGGGGATTTTTGTTACTGAAGTATCTGTCCTCCCTTTTATTAGGCCAAAGTGCTTTTACCTTTTCTTTGCCTTTCTACTTTTAGGGGAAAAAAAAAACAAACCCAAAAACTTGTATGTGCCCAGGTAGCTCAGTTGGTTGAGCGTCTGCCTTCAGCTCAGGTCATGATCCCTGGGTCCTGAGTTCAAGCCCTGGCATTGCACTCCTTGCTCAATGGAGAGTCTGCTTCTCCCTCTCCTTCTGCCCCTCCCCCACCACTCGTGCTCTCTCTCTCTCTTAAATACATAAAATCTTAAAAAGTTCCATTAAAAAAAGAAAAAAAGATTCACATATATATATACATATATATGACATAATTATAGAATAAACACCCATGGTTTATGTTTCATAATTTACACAGATAATTTATTACAGTTTTGAACACTCTAGTACACATCTAACACTTGTGAAATTCTTGTTTTTCCCTCAGTGGGAGGTTGGGGGACAGAACACTTGCTCTTGCAACCCTCCTCCATGCTATGTTCCTAGCTCCTGGTCATCGAGGAGTGGGCTTACCTGTTGGGAACAAGCAGCTCAGCTTCCTGGTTTATGGGTTGTTGAACTAATGATTCTTCTGTGGTGGGTCACCCAGGAACCTGCATCATTCTCTGTTTCCCCTGGCAATCTGCTCTTTCTCTCCAAGCTGTGGCTGCTTGGCTGACTGTGGCAAAGGCAGGGAATCTCAGTTGGCAAACAAAGAGAAGAGAGGGCAGGATGGAGCATGGAGCCCTTCAACACTTACCCTCTGGACCCTGGAGAATGTGGCAGGTCTGAAGAGGAGGGTAGAGGCCCATGTGTTGCACCATAAAATTCTAGGAACGCTCCATCTGCACTGCAGGCCTGCGAATACCCAGCGTGACAGTGTATATAAAATTTCTGGCTTATGCTTCTTAATACCAGTCTATAAAAATAACAGTCCAACTGGATGAGATCATGGCAAGGTTGTGTGGGGCCATATGCCGTGGGCCGAGTTGGTGCTGATGGATATTTGGAGGCTTATGTTCTGGGACTTGTTGGTTTGGAAAGAAGAAATCAGAGGGTTGGGCGTGGGGCCCAGAACTAGGAGAAAGAGAACAAGGAAGAGGATGAGCCTATCTTAGAAGAGAAGCCCATCAATTAAAACATAATGAAGAAGTATAGGGGAAGGAATATTACCATTTACTGGGCATCCATCATGTGTCAGAGAATGTTTATATTGGTGTTTTGTCTCATTTAATCTTCTGTGCGATATGAGTCAGACTGTGGCAAGTCCCATTTTCCAAAGGAGGTAAACTGAATTTAGACGTAAGTATCTGAGACTTGACTGAAGGCTAGAAGAGGGACAGGGACAATATTCAATCCCAGGACTTTATGACCCCAAGGCTGTGATCACTATTTTGCTACAGGTTATTCACTTTAGAGGGAAGTCAGTTTTGTTGTGGATGAAAAACTCCAATTGGCATCTAAGTGGCTGTTGGGAACTGTTCTAGCTGACTCCAGTCTATTGAACGGAGTGGTTGGTTTGGGATCCCCTGGATGGAAGATGAAGTTCTCTCCTTTCCAGGCTCGAGTGAAGTGGGATGGGCCGTATGGACAAATAGGGTTGCTGTTGGGTCAGGCTGTTGGGGACCAGTGACCAGTGACCAGGACCAGCGGTTGGCCCCTGAGAAAATACCTCAGCTTCCTCAGGGGGTAGCTCAGACACATACAATTCTGACAGACAGTTGTGTGCAGACCACTAACCAGGCTTGTCATGGGCAGAAGACCCTTTCGGTGTTGTTATGGAGGGACCCCTTCCTCTGAACAAAACCCAGAGTAATTTAAAAACCTAGTCCAGTTGCATCTCTATATTATATTCCTATAAAAATAGAGCAGCTCCTGAATGTCTTCTAGGGCTTAGACGCTTTATGTGAATGATGCTTTTTGATTTCACAACCACCACATCAGGAAGGTAGAATTGGCTCCATTTTATGGAAGAGAAAACAGAGGCTTGGAGGGCCTAAGTAAGCTGCCCTCAGCAATACTATGATTGAGCTGTTGATTTGTGATTTGAATTCTAGCTGCCTAATTTTGGAAATTCTTTTCCAACTATGTCCGTCCCATCTCAAGAGGCACCAGGGAGGATCCTGTCTCCCTAAGTACATTGGGTGTGCTTTGCTTAAAACAGGGCCCGAGATCAATTTGTCACCAACTTAATAGATTATGTGGAGAATATATTGAAAAATCTTGCATAATCCAGGGGTTAAATGGCACTCTTCAACTGGGAACAAAAACTTTTTTTTGCTCTTCATTGAAAGTGGCTTACATTTTTAAAAACAAAATAATGTTTCATAACAGCTTTGTTGAGATATAATTCATAAACCATACAATTCTTCCATTGAAAGTGTCTAATTTAGTGGTTTTTCGTATTTTTGCAGAGATGTACTGTCACCTTTGTGAATGTACTAAGTCACATTTATGAACATTTTCATTTCCACAGCAACATGACTTTTTTTTTTTAAAAGATTTTTTATTCATCCTGGAGAGAGAAAGTGTGGGCAGGAGGAGAGGGGGAGGGGCAGAGGGAGAGAGAGAGAGAATCTCAAGCAGACTTCATGTTGAGTATGGAACCTGATGCGGGGCTCAATCTGAGGACACTCGGATCATGACCTGAGCTGAAATCAAGAATTGACTGCTCAACCGAGTGAGCCACCCAGGTGTCCCCAACATTATGTTTTTATTCAGAGAAAAGAAAGCAACATTAAACAAAGCTGAGAGAAAGAGGACCTCTCCCTCTCTAGCCTTTGTGTACTCAAGATACAGAACAACATAGCCACAATCAACCTGTGCGCATTGTTTTATGTCGGCTTTTTTAAGGTGATGGTTCCTGTCTTGTTACTTTGCATTTACAGTGGCCCATGATATTCCCTCACACTGACGTGCAATAATTTACTAACTCACCGCCTTTCACTGAGCCACTAGGTTTTTTTTTCCTATCATAAATAATGTTGCAGTGAACGTCTTTGCATATAAAGCTTATTTCCCCTGTTGAATGTATTTCTTGGGGTTGCATTCCCAAGAGTGGGATTACCAAGTCAAAGGGTATCAACATTTTATGTCCCTCTCTCCCTTCTCCCATGCTTATTCCTAAAGAGGGGACTCTGTTTCACAAAATAAAAGTAAAAAAAAAATCTCTCTTTATATATATCATAGATGTCTATGATATATTTATGTCTTATGTATATAAAACATTATACATAAAGTTTTTGCTTTCTTTATATATATGCAAAAATAATTTTGCTTTCAGTATATAAATCAGAGACAGGCAACAATCAGTGAGGTCAAACATCCATTTCTTGAGAACCAAGAAAGACTGTCCTTTATGCGTCCCACCTGGTGACTTAAATAACTTAAATAACTTTGCCATTTCTCTTAGAAAATTATTCCCATGGAAAGTGATTCCCTCAACCCCCTGACCTTTTATTGGTTGCTGTCAGCCTGGGGCAGCACTTTGTTTCCAGCTGTTCTTCAAAGCTACTTGTCCAGCTTAACCCTTTGAAGGCTGGCAGGGGTGAAGAGGGTGGGGGCTGGGAAGGGGGGAAGGTTGAACTTCCACATGGGTACTGCCATGCCTTTAGGTCAGAGTGAGCCATCCCTGGTGCAGACAGTGATGGCTGAAAAAATTGGAACATCCCCAACACGCTCTGTTGTAAATACAACAATCTGCGAAGCTCTGACCTGCGTTGATCTCTAATGTCCACACAAGAGGGGCTGTTAGTGAAAACAGGACTGAATCCCTGAGAGGCACTTTTTGGGGTGCAGGTGTATTCACCCCTGATGTCTCAACTCCCCAGAAACATGTTTTGAATTTTAGAATTTGGGGGCATTCTTCGATATCACTTAAGACCATCTGGAATCCCTACTGGATTCATGAAATTCTGTATCAGTGAAAGTGCTCTTGGGTCTAAGCTATAGTAAATCCAAGTGAAATTCATTTAGAAGAGAGCAGGAATTTTCATGTAATTGCAAAGTTCAGAGATAGGGCTGATGCCCAGAGAAGCTTGATCCGGGAGCTCAGGATGATACAGGGACTGGGTATTTTTTCCTCTCTCTCCTGTTTTCCCTGGCATGCACACAGCCTGCTTCAGGCTCTGCCGCAGGAACCCTCACCATTTGCCTTCCTCGCTTCCTAGATGTCGTTTCTTTTCTTCCATCTTGGTACCCATCTGGGGGTGTCCTGTGTGCTATGTGACAGGAGTGTACCAAATAGCTATTGGATTCCTCTTTCTGGACAGAAAAAGACCTGCGAAGCTGGGCCTGAGCCGAGGATCTCAGGCTGGGCCAAGGGTGCCCGCCCAGCACAGGTGGAGGGAAGGGGAAACCGGATGGGGGAGCCCAGTGGCTGATCCCAGGGGGGCAGGAGGCTGAGGGCTTGGGCCAGGAGGCAGCAGCCAGGAGCTGGAGGCCACAGCGTGAACTCTGGGGAACCAGCACTGAGTGGCCTTGAGGGTTCCAGAACACTCCCTGCGCCTGAGGGACAGGGTGCAGGGTGTCCTCAGCCTGGCGAGGGAGCCCTTCTGGATGGGATCTACCCTCCCTCTTCTTTTAGAGCCTATCATTCTGCCAAAGGAACAGGAGGCTGTGGAGGCCAGGAGAGAGAGTCGGGGCCTTTCCACTGGGCAGTCCTGCCGGTGGCTATATGATCTGGGGAAGGCACATCCCCGTTCTAGGCCTGAGTTTCTCCAGATGTTCTGGGGCCCTTTGGCTGTGGGACAGCTGGAGGTAGCTCTCGGGAGTTCTCCAAGCCATAAACCTCTTCTGAGGAGTTAATTGTTAACTCAAGTGTAAACTGTTGATGGCAGTGGGAGTGGCCCCCTCCTGGGTTATTTGCATTTTAGAATGCACTCCTAGGAGACCAAAATTCCTTGAAGACCCTAAAAGAATGGAGTCTTAATAGTGGCATAAAGGGCGTGTGTGTGTGTGTGTGTGTGTGTGTGTGTGTGTGAATGAGGGTGGGGAGGGAGAGAGACAAGATGGTTTTGTTTACAATTCCTCACCTCTTTGATCTGTCCCAGCTATATTGAAGGATAAGGTTTCTATGACTCATCTGTGATGCTCAGACCAAGGGGCACTCGTGGCAGGAAGTGCAGGAACCGTTTCAAATATTTTATTGAGCTGCAGTATTTCGGTATGAGCTAACTGAATTAACAGGGACTGAATCAGGGTGATTGTCATACCATGGTTATTTGGGATTGGGGGGGGGTTGCAGAATTATCAGATGGGGGCCAGTAGATTAGATGATACCCTGAGTCTCTTCAGTAGTATGAGGTCACCCCATGAGCCTGGCCTGACGTTTGTGCTCTCATGTCCACCCCTTATCTTGACCAGAGGGCCCACGCGTGTTGACCACCAGAACACAAATGCCTCCAATCCAAGCCTTGTCTGGCTGGTTCACTGCTGGGAGCTGGAGTCTGGCAGATAACAGGTGCTCAGTGAATTATGGTTGGAAGGTTCTGTTATTATCTGTTTCACAGGTAAGACATGTGAGCCTAGGAAGTTCTTCTGGCTGGAGAGTGGTCTCCACAGGCGGCTCCCTGATCCATGGGGCCAGAAGGCTTCCCAGGCAGGTGGTCACAGGATGGGCTGAGCTTGCCCTCTGGTGCTGGGTGAGGGGTCTGGACTGGAGCTTCCCTCGCCATCCAACTCTGGTAGCTGCAGGTCAGGCTGTGTCGGCATCTGGTCGTGGTAGATTTTCAGGACAGAGTCTTTGAGATGGAAAGTAAACCACTTTACCTAACGTCCATCCCGGCACCTCCCACCTCACTTCCTGTGAAATGAATAAAGTGAGCTTGTCACTTCAAAGAAGAGGACTGACAGGATGTCAGTGATAGGATGACAATTCATTCTTTCAGGCAAAAATGAGAATTTTGGAAAACCTGCATCCACCATCGCAAGCTTGATAGCCTCCCCATACTTCAAGACTCCTCTGCTGAGGTTGGTAGTGATATTAACAAATGTGCCTTTTTTGATACTGTATAATGAAATACGTCAACATATGGAGGATCTGTACAACTCTGTGCATTAATATTTCCCAAATGATCAATGAATGGTGCTACAAAACCAGGCATGGATAAAGAACCATTGAAAGTGCAAGGTAGACCAGTGAGATTCTATAGAACAGAGTACATACAGAAAGCTTGCTGAGATAATTTTGGATTCTGCATTGCAAGTGGACTTTAAGAAACTATCACGTGTGAGCTAAGATGTATTATCAAAGAAGAATATCTAAAATTATCAGCAAAGGCTATTAAAATACTATGTTCTTTCCCAACTACATATCTTCATATTCTCAACCAAAACAATACATTATAACAGACAGAATGCTGTATCCAATTGTCTTTGACTGAGTTACACATTAAAAAGATTTGAAAGCTCTGATAAATGGCTTGTTAGGCAATATGAATATTCAAAATTGTGCCAAATATGCAACAAAATTTATCTGAGATATCCTATTACATGTACAATAGGGACTTATTCTGCAAAAAAGAAAATAAATGTCATTGAATATTTAAAAAAATAAAAAGATTTGGAAAAATGAAAACATTTCTCCTCACTAAATCACTTGTTAGAAAGGACAGTTCTTGTAAAAATGTTACTTAGGTCTATATATAATGAGTTTCTTATTACTTTTTAAATGAGTTAAGAAATCTTTAAAAATATTTTATTTTCTGAAATGGTAAATGTCATTAGCTGTAACAAATGTAAACCAGGGCTCTTGCTTTAGGTTATTTTTAAAAGCATAACCAGCAGCCATCCTCCTGTTTACAATATGTGAACTGCTGATCTAGAATATATAAAGAACGCCCTCAAATCAATAATAAGACAGGATTCCAACAGAGAAAAATGGGCCAAGGCTACAAACAAGTAATTTATAGAAAAAGCCAACAGGCATATGAGGAGTTGCTGGGACTCATTATTAATCAGAGAAATACAAATAAAAATGTGGCATGACTTTATACCTATTACTGGCAAATATAATGACAAGTGTTGGTGCATCAGGGTGGAGGAGGGAAGCCTTTGCTGAAAGTCAGAAAAGTACAGCCATTCTGGGCAGCAATCTACTAGTTGTTATTTCAATTAAATAGGCATAGTCTTTCTGACTAGCAAGCCTACTTTTGAGAATGGGAACAGAAGAAATTGTCACACAAGCCATTTGACATGTGTGCAGCTGTTTGTGATAGCAGGGAGCTGGAAGCTTTCCGGGTGCCCCTCACTGTGGGTGGATTGAGAACAGGTGAATATACATTTGTGGATGTCCAGATGCCATGAGTATGTCACAAAGTGCTGCGGGAAATGAGAAGGAAGCAGAAGTGATCCCCAGTGCAATCTTATTTGTGTGGATTAAGATTACAGTCATATGAAGCAATTCATGTTTTCAAAATACTAGGAAGGGTCCCCATTGTATGAGGTTCATAGGTTGCTAGAGAATATCATGGATTACATGGCTTAAACCAACAGAAGTGTATTCCTTCACAGTTCTAGAAGCCAGAAGTCTGAAGTCAAAGTGTTGGCAGGCCTGGTTCCTTCTGGAGACTCTGAGGGAGAATCTGTTCCACAAGTCTCTCCTTGCTTCTGGTGGTTGCTGGCAGTCCTTGGTCTTCCTTGGCTTGTGGATACATGCCCCCAATCTCTCCCTTTGCCTTCCTTCTCTGCATGTCTGGGTCTTTCTCTGTGTCCAAATTTCTCTTGTCTTATGAGGACACCAGTCATGTTGGATTTAAGGGCCTCTCCTGATCCCAGTATGACTTGTTGTAACTTGGTTATATAACTGCAAAGAGCCTATTTCTAAGTAAGGTCACATTCATAAGTTCTGGATAGACATGAATTTTTTAGAGGGGACCCTATTCAGCTGTATATACATCAAACATATAAGAATTATTGGATATATAGGGAAAGGGAATGAGAATGTGAAGGGGGGATGAATAGGTTTAAACAAGCAAGCAAACAATAAGCAAGCAAGAGATGGGCCTGTATAGTACCAAGGAATGTCCACACAGTCAATCCCACAAAAAGAAACTTGCTTGCATCAATCTTGGCCCTAGATTCAGGAATACAACAACGACAACAACAACACCTAGATAAAAAATAAACACAATGTCCCTTGAGAATTTTTAACTGCAATCTGGCCTTCACATGGGTTTGGAGCTAGAATTTCCACTAATTGAAAGTTTCAAAGGACCCCAAGGAGAGAATTCATTGAGTTTAAAGTAATAATGTTTTGAGGCACTTGGGTGGCTCAGTCGGTTGAGTGTTGGACTCTTGATCTAGGCTCAGGTCTTGATCTCACAGTCGTGAGTTCAAGCCGCACATTGGGCTCTGTGCCGGGCATGGAGCCTACTTAAAAAAATATTAAAAAGAAAAGTAATAATGATTTGGTATTGCCTCCTGTCATTTGGCTTAAGTAAATACAAGTGCTCTTAGAAGAAAAAAAACCCTCTTTATTCAGGTCTCAAAGAACTTCCAGAGATAAAATTTCTCAAAAACCAAGAGAGAGAAAATAGTACATGTAACTTCTATGCATCTAAAGGGAGAAAATCAAGTAAGACAAATTACATCGATGTTAAAGATGGTAAGCAGAGAGAAAAAATAACGGGAAAAAAACAACTTGCAGAAAGCACAAAAAGAGTATAATGAATTCAAATATTTTAGTATTCACCACATATACCCATGCGTGCATATGCATGTGTGAGTGTGTATGCATGTATGTATTCTAAACTTCTTGGTTTGGACAGATTGTCAGAATGGTTTAAAACTAGGTAAACTCAGTTACATGCTTTTTACCTGAAATATCAGGACACACAGAATTTGTAAACATAAGGATAGAAAAAGATTAACTAGAGAGTATTCCATAAATGCTCATTCATGGAGCTATATTAATATCATGCAAAACATGCTTTAGAGTGAGAAGGTTTTACTAGAGTAAACCCAGAATATAAGATTGATTTAAATGGGAAATTAATGGCATTCATTGGATCATGCAGATTAAAGGAGAAAAGGCATATTGTGAACATTGCTATTGATGTGGAAAATTATTCAATACAACTTTAGCATTTGTTCATGCTAAATATTCTTAGCAAACTAGAACTTTTTATATCTGATAAAGGCAATTCCCTCAGTGATCTATGGCAAGTCTCATACTTAATGGTATGAGAATAAGAAACACTTTAGAATAAGAAACAAGACAAGGATGCCTGCTCTAGCTGCAGCTTTTAAACTTTGTACTGCAATCTTAGACAAAGCAACAAATTAAATGAAATGAAGCATAAAGATATATACAGAAAACCTAAAAGATCTATAGGCAAATTATTAAAATTATTAATAGTTTATGTGTGTATAAAATGAACACAATTTAAGTTGCATTTCTATGTAGCCATTAGAATACGTGATAGCATTTAAAACAAACAAATATAAGTATGGTATCTGGGAGATAAATCTAAAAACAGACATCTAAGACTTTTCTAGATGAAATATATATCTTCATTTGAAAGACCTAAATATTGAAAATATATACCATGTTTATGGATAGGATGATTGAATATCATGCAGGATATAACGTTCCCCAAATTGATGTTTAACAATTCCAAATGGCTTTTTCTTTGGATTGTCACAAACTGGTTTTGAAGTTTTCAGGGGAAGATCAAGGGACCACCAAGTTATCCCTGAAGAAGGGCAACCTGGGAGGATATTCAACTGATACAAGGATTTAAGATGAGGCTAGAATGATTCCTATCATGAGGATCCTCCTGGATGGGACCTTTGGCTGTCTCTTCCCTGGAAGCTATAACCAGAAAACCCCACTTACCTTTGCTAGTCACCTTGTTCCAGAGCTGTGCCCCTAGGCATGGAGGATGAATCATAACCTTTTGTCCTTAGTCTCCCCACAGGTAGGTGTAGATGCCAATCCTTATGACCCCTAAATGCTCAGTGTTAACAGTTTTGAAGTTCCTTCACTCAGCTTGAGATCAAGCGACAGACCCCACCTCCTGTGGAGGTGTGCGGGAACCTCTATAGACCTGCTCATCTCTTCTGAAGAAACTTTCTCTCTCTCTCACCACCTTCTGAAGGGTGGAGGTGGGTGACGCGCCCACACAGGCAGAAGTGGTGTTGGCTTCCTGCAGACAGAGCCCGCTGCATCTGCCACGTGACTTCACAATGGGGGCCCAAGGCTCCGCGGCTGTGTTCAGCCGTTGGGACCTCTGCCAAAACTGAAACTCTGAGACAAAAGGAAGAGTTGCGTTTCATCTCCAGTTACCATGATTCTAAAATAGTTTGGGTTGTAGCAAACAGGACCAGATCAACTCCTGCTGACTCTGCTCATCTCTGTTTCCTTTGTGTGTGTGTTTTGCTCAGTCAGAACGGTGGTTATTTATCAGCTGAGATCACTAAACGTACTGAAGCCTAGAATTATGGTGTGTGCTGAGCTCCCTCTTCAAGGGATGTGAGTTACAGCTGCAGCAAGAGAAGAACAGAAGGGGCCAAGGCCCGGGCTTGGAAGGATTTGACAGACATGGATCTGAGTTTTGGCTCTAGGGAATCGAGCTGTAGAACATGTGTTACTACACTTCTCTGAGCCTCAGTTTCCCTATTCATAAAACGAGGACAATGCCTCCATGCAGGGATGTGTGTAACATGTTAAAAGTCCATGGTAGAGGGCTGAGGTTATGGCTCGATGCATCATCTTCTTTACCCTTTGCTAAGCCTGGAATAGAGCCAAGGTATGTGTGTGTGGTGTGCGTGTGTCTATGTATACACGTGTTCATGTGCTCGTGTCTGTGAGTCTTTATGACTCTGTTTCTCTCCTGCTTTATGTACTACACATAAACAGCCTCAGTCATAATCATGGTAACAGATGAGATATTGGCCAATTAAAGTTATAAGCAAGTTGCTCTCATCTGTGTTTTAGACCAAAGCTCACATTCTGTGATATGAAATCCTTGATACCTCTACCCTCCCCTTTCCTATTTGCTGGCAGCTGCCTAGAATCTGGGTTCCAGGTGGTTCAAGTGATCAATTACCTTTTCTGCACATGAGCGCAAGAGGAGTTGGTGGAGAGAGGGAGGGGTGAACACTGGGGAAAAGTTACCAAAATGAACACCCCTAGGGTGTCATACTATTTTCTTGGGACTGTGGGGATCCTAACCCTGGGGTGTTCTCTTTCCTGAGCAGAAGGCACATGAGATTGACCAAATAGATTTTTTTTCTTTCTTACTGCTTTTTCATGGCTTTCCTTTGGTGGGCGTGATGTCATAATATCTTGGGGGTGTACAAGCCTTAAAGAGCACCTCTCTGATCAGACTTGTTCTACGCCCTCCCCGGAATCAGGCATTTCTCTCAGTGCAATCACCTCACTTTGAACCCATGATAATATCTCTGGATCGAGATTTCTCGTCTGGCTGCATGAGGGCTGGAAGGCAGCAGTGGTGGTGAAGCATTGAGGGACAATGGGGGTGATAGCTGTGGGTGAGAGGCATGGCATCCATGTGAAGGGCTGACATGTAGAAGAAGGCTCGGGCCCAGGGGATACACCGAGATCCTGTCATCCTGCCAACTAGCTACAGAGGAGGGAACCATAGGCAGTTGGTCTAAGGAAGGGATTTGAATGATCAGCACTCTCTACAGATGAGAAGACTACCATCAGCAGGCAGAAATTTCGCTATTGGATGTGAACAAAAATAACATGGGTGTCATGTAGTGACACTGCATGATTCTAGGGCCTGGTGTTATTCTTGCCCTCTTCCCCATTCAGGATGGTCTGGCCTTTTCTTTAGTCTTTGTGGGATGGTTTTGGGCTGGATCTTCATGAAGGAACTGAGGTACACTCGGAGGAGACACTGGCTGTGATAGTTGGTGTTGGAGTGTGATGCTCAGGAGGTGGCAGTGAAATATTTACCAGAAGAGCTGGAATCTGTGTCATCGAATGGCTAAGCTCAAGTCCTGGGAACACATGAGGACTTTCATAGGAAAAGGCGATAAAAGGAAGGGCCAGGAAAAAAATGAAGTGTGAGATGCATTTAAGTGAAGGGTTTGGGCAAGTGCGGGGTGGGTGGGGGCCGAAAAAGGGAGGGAGGGGAACACAGCACCTCTGAGCAGCAACAGTGCACCTGTAGGCTTGTGGGGCGACCCACAGCGGCTCTGTTCTGGGGCAGTGGTCCCCAGGCAGCAGGATTGCTCTTGGAAGTCGGAGTGCCCCGATTTAACCCATCAGGAGTGCAGGTCCTGTTTGGATGGTTTCATGTGCTGCCCAGGATGGTTACTGGAGAGTGGTCAAGAGTATTTCTGGATCCTCTAGAGGTGAACTCTCAACGGCAGTACAAGGTCCAAGTAGTTCAGTTACAATGACAGAGGAAGTCTGCAGGTTCAACCTATTTTGCAGTGGATGGGTAGTGAGAGCACACTCCATGGTGCTTACCTGCTTGCCAGGCATGCCCACACATTAACCCCTTAGTGTCCACAACATTGCAGGATGGCAGCTGTTTTTCATTTCAGTTTTACATTTGATGAAACAGACATTCAAGGGCCAGGGGGCGGGGGGGAAGGATAGTCAGAGCCCTTCAGGCAGAAAGCACCCAAGCTGGGTGCCACATCCAGGTCAGCCTGACTCTGAGGCCGGTGCCTCAACCCTTCTTAGGAGCCAGGGTCTTCAGGCCATGGGGTGTTTGTGTTGGAAAAGACATTGAGAGTCTGTCTCCCAACCTGCTATCTTTACAAAGGGAAAACCATGGCCTACAGAGAGAAATGAATGGATTTCCTTAAAGGTTCACAGTTGGACAGAGTTGGGGTTTGACGGTCTGGAATCCTGACCCAGATCTACTGCTCTTTCTCTTTCTGTTTGGGTGCTGGCTTCTTGCCCTGTTTCCATGATCAACAGCTGAGCAAATCTTAGGCTCTCCATTTCCTCGGGTGTCAATGAGAGTCCTTCAGTGTGGTACACTCCCAGCTCAGACAGTGTTATCATCAGGACTAATTACATGGCTGGAGAGCACTGCACCTCTTCTTAGGGTAAAAGGCCACTTAAAAAACACTATTAACATTATTCATTCATTTTTTTAACTAGCTGGATCTATTTGTAACCAGCTACTCTTAGAAATATTTATATATATATATATATGTGTGTGTGTGTGTGCATATATGTGTGTATATATATAATATATACACACACATATATAAACATACACACATATATACACATATGTATATATATGTATTCACACATACATACACATAAAATGTTTATATATATAAAATATATATAAATGGAAAAAAATTATATATATATATGTGCAGAGAAATGATCCAAAATTTAAACCAATTCTTCCTGTCATTTCTTGGTCATCGTAAGGGATATTGCGTTTTCTAAGTGCTCATATAAGATACATAATACCTGGGCAGCAGAAGCAATTTGCTACTGAAATTGGGACCTTGCAAATCAATTATCAGGAACTAGAGCGTGCATTTTCTCCTAAGCCAAAAAATTTATTCTTCGAAGTGACATTTGGCTTCTCACAGCACATCCTAATCAAACCAGAGGGTGCTCCTGCAGGGTGGCTCTGCATCTCAATAAAAAAAGAAAAAGAAAAAACCCTTCTTATCTGAAAAGCTGTAAATCTTTTAAGGCATGTGATTTTATAGTTTCAAGACTGAAATGGTCTTAGGAATTTGAGGAGTTTAAGAAAGCAGCATTTAGCTCCAATTCAGTCCCTGATTGAATCATGCAAAGCAAAAATCCCAAGTTCCTCTGGGTGACACTCCACTGCAGTTTCAGCAGGTTTAGAGCCTAGGGGAGAGGCTCAGATGGCTGACCCTCTGGGGCTGTCTCCAGGAACCCAGGGCAGGCTGCTCTTCTTCAGTGCTGTGGGGGATGTTTCATAATACAAGACTGGGAAAGGGGATTAGGGTTCCGTGTGTGTTGGGGGGGGGTGATTCTCAGTCCTGGCTGCCCAGTGAAATTTCTTGGGATGGTTTTAAAATGCATGGATGCATGGGCCCTGCTGCTAGAGACTGTGATTCAATTGATGTAGTTGGGAGCTCAGCAACTGTATTATTTAAAGGCCCCCCAGGAGATTCTAATGTGAAGGTAGGGTTGGAACCCCAGCTTCTCACAGAGAAATAGTGTGGGGATTAAATGAGAAAAATAAGAAAAAGCATACCCAGAACAGTTCCTGGAACCTGGCGGCTTCCCTCCCCTCTTTTCCCCTGGTAACCACTGTCTTTGCCCCACCCCACTCTATTGATACCCTCTGTCCCATCATTCCCATTCCCTGCCCTCTCTGGGTTCCTAATGAACAAAAGCCGAAACCGTTGCAAATCCCATCTAAGTGGCTTCATGTTTGTGTGTTGTGTGTGCGCATGTGTGTGCACTTGCACAAGCGTGTGTGTGCAGTGGGTTCCATACCCTCTTCAGAGGCAGGTGGTTGTGTGGGAAGTGTGGATTATATGATTTCTAGCAGGGTGTAGGGAGCTCGTGCTTTGCCCACAAGGGGAACTTCTTGGAGCACTCACTGTCATTGCAACTTGGGTGTCTAGTTTGCAAGCAGACTGTCCTAGGCTGGAGATGGGTAGCCTGAGCAGCAGGGAGAGTTCCATGCTCCTATGGCCTGGAGACTCACACTTGGGAATGAAGGGAGGGAGATTCCAGGACCAAGCTCAGCATTTGGAAATGGTCCAAACGCCCTGCTTGGGAGTGGTGGGCAGTCCTGAGTCCTGTTGGGTGGAGCCCGGGTAGCAGAAGCTAAGAGGTCCAGGCACATGTAGTTATTGGTCCCAATGCCCCTTGCTATTTTTCTTGTTACCCTTAGGTCCTTGGGTCTTGTAGCTCTTGCATATTTAGACCCACAGGGCAAGGAGTCCTGCACTGAAGTGTTCTTTTCCAGTGTGCAGCTTGGGCTCTGACTCTCAGAGGGTCACAAGAGAAGCCCCCTAAGCCCGAATTTGAGATGGTCTCATGTCACAATGGCTGGTCTTAGGAAGCGGAGTCAGGGATGCCCAGGCTGCCCCTTCTCAGATTATTTAAAATGCTGTGGCAAATGAAACGTGAGTTATTTTCAGGGTTGCAATGAAGAATAGGCTTCTCAACTGGCTAGCTGCTCTGGCCTAGAGAGATCTTAGCCTGGCTCTTCAAACGGCTGAAAAACTGCCCCACATAGCTAGCTGACCTTGGCCTGGCCCTCAAATGCCCTTCTCTCCCAGTACCAGGTGAGGGACCTTTCTTGGAACTGTTCATTTCTCTCTTGCTATGTATCTCTCCTTATGTATGTTTTCCTTATATTTAAGTATGCTTTCCATATAGAAATTACGTTATAACTCTCATGTTAAACATTTGGTGACTTGCTTGCCTTTGTAGTTAAGAAGTGGCTTTGGCTCTCCTTTTTATTTTCCTTTGAAATTGCAGAGGATTTGAAAAGACCAAATAGTCTTGGAAGTCTATTTGAAATGAGCTTAACTTTTTATTTAAGATGAGCTTTAATTGACCATAGAAATGAAAAGTTCTTACCAAAGACGGATATTGGAAAGACATACATCAATGATTTTATTTCCTTATTACTGTTTGTATTGGAATTAAACTCTTCCAAATGAAGAGTGTAGGAGTAAAATTATGGACCACTTTTGAGATTAACGCCCCTAATATGGTGCATCTAGACAGAGTGTGAGCTTTTCATCAATACTCTGCCAATAGAAGTCTGCTGCCCTCCGGGGTGAAATTGCCCAGGCTGGGAGAGTAATTTGATCTTGGAGTGACTTTAATCAATGTGCTTCTGTTAAGCAAATATTTCCAATTTTTCAGCAGGTTTGTTTGCTGTGTAAATTTCTTTTCTCTGCCAATATGCTGAGTTGGTACCATTAATTTCCACAGGTGGGACAGGGTTGTTGGCTTCCCTGGGTTACTTCTCAGAGTGTTGTGGAGCTGGAAGGATAGAATTTCACAAGCCATTCCAGCCAGCTGCTGAGCACCTGGGGCAACGTTTACAGTGACTTGGGGTGACCACCCTCTAACACCAAGTGCCCCCCACGTCGCTGAGGAAGGTTGTCTGAAGTTTACTTTGGATGCATTTTTAATCATAGTGGTTGGCACAGACAGGAAGTCTGGGCTAGGAATGAAATATCTGAGAGCCACAGATGTTCAAGCTCGGGGGAAATTTCTGGAATGACTTCTGCAGATTCTGCCCATGACAGTGGAGGAGATGATCTGAGGTCTGTTCCTGAGTCAGTAGCTTTGGAGGCAGAATATTGGGATTCTGTGCCCCGTGTTTCAAGCTCTAGAAACTGCCTATAAATTGCTAAAGCACTGTTTAATGCATTTTCATCGCTCTACTTTTAGCCCTCAGCGGGCAGAGGAAAATTCCTTTTCAATGTGTCCCTAAGTTTATGTTGTTAGGAGACAAAAAGCAAAGTGGAGGTTCCATAGAGGAAACAGGACACAGAAATGCTTGCTCCCGTGCCCCCATGTAGTGCCCCCCCAGAGTCACGCCCGACCCGAGAGGCCAGGCTGACTCCACTGGGCACTGTTTGGTCAACTCTATCTTTTTTGATAATTTTGCCAGGGACAGGGAAGTGAACCACCCCCACCCCCTGCCTTGTGCTGCAGTGTTTTCCCTTTCAGTTACCCTTCTTCAAATTTTGCCCATCTTTAAGGCTCAGCCCAAATGCTGAACTTAGTAAGCCCAAGACTCTATATTCTGTCCTTATCTCATGGCACCGGGCATTGACTGCCTTGTTCCATTGCTTTTGGTAGCTATTTGGAAGACAAGGACTCTGAGCTGGGTTCCCAGCTCCTAGCTCAGGGTCATGCAGGTGGAGAAAGCCCTTCAACCTGAGGCTCTGAGTAGCCATCTGTGGCCCAGGCTCACCTCCAGCAAGTTAGCCCAGCAGCTGGTTTGTGTACTTCTGTTGGTCAACACCTGCAGCAAGAAACGCACCTTCTCCAGGTGGGGGGCTGATTGGGCATCATCACAGTGGAAGCCAGGTTTCTAGTCAACTTTTAGAGAAAAGAATGCAGATGGGAGACCATCATAGCTGTCATATACCTTGGGTCTTTTGACAAAGGCAGTGGCCTGGGGTGAGCATTTTGCACTCATGACAATGAGAATAGCAATGTTTGAGTGCCTCTTTGAGAAAGCCAGTGCGTTCAAGAACGTCCTCTCACTTAATTTTTCCAACAAATCTAGGGGGTAGGTGGTAAGAGGCACACTTCAGTAAGGAGCACCTAGATTTTAGGGGTGAAATTAATTTCCAAAGCTAGACCCAGACCTGGTGAAGTCAGGTCTGCCTGGCTCAAGAGCCCTTGCTGCCCTGTGTTCCAGTTGCCCAGAATCCACTTTCCAAGGGATGTGGAAGCTGGAGATAAAAGTCAAAGTTCCACCGATGATCTAGTGATTCTTCATGATGTGTGAGATTTGGGTTAGAGTTTGGTGCACGGACTGGGGCTTATTCCAGTCTGGCTTCTTGACCACACTTCTAACACTGGTCTACAGAGGATTAAAACTTCCACAACTAGTTGAGTTGAGGTATGCTCCAGACCACTGTTTCTGTGGGACACACTGATACATATTCAAAGTTTGGTTCTTATGATGGGCAAGGAAGAAAAACAATTTTCTATTTTCCCTAAACGTAACGTTTCCCCCATTATAGTCCTTTGTTAACTTTGCTGCTATAGGGGAGCCATTCCCAATCTGATGAACACGGTAGTGGACTAGAGTGTTTTGTCCCCTAAAGCCAGAAAAATTATGTGTGATTTCTAAATTGCCAAAGCAAATGGGCTTATAATACTTGAGTCTATAAATAATCAGTTGGTATAAATTAATGGATAAATGTTCCCAACACACAAATGCTGCCAACTATATGGGAAGGCACACAACAGCAGCATCAAGAGGGATTGCATCTTGAAGGGGGTATTTGACTGAAATGAGGCCAAGAAACACGAAACTGCACACACATACATACTGGTAGACATTCCAGTAAATACCTCGGAAAGAACTTAGTACTTGCTGGCAGTAATAAAGACCCTGATTAACAAAGCAGGACACCTTGTTGGAAAGTGCATGGCTCTCATTCCCCACCCCTGGCCCCCACTTCCAGTGTTGTATGTTATAAGCAGGACTTTTGGGGAAGCAAGCAATCTGAGAAAACACATTTCTCCCCTCCCCAATTTCCACTGGAAAATAAAATAGAAGCTACCTCAGTGCTGTAGTGTGGCATCCACATTCTGGAAACTTTGAGGAATTTCTGCGGCATGGCTATTCCTGGATCGAGGAGGAATTTGCCTGCCATTTCACTTGCTTAAAGAAACAGCTTGCTTGGGAGGTGAGTCAGGGGGTGGGTCATTAAGAGAACTCAATGAAAAGTGCTAGTATAGCCCTAAGGTCCTATATCGGCAATTCCAAAATGGGAGTAGATTTTTTAAAAAAATATTTTAAGAGCTAGAGCATGAGCAAGGTGAGGGGAGAGGGAGAAGCAGACTCCTCACTGAGCAGGAAGCCCAATGCAGGACTCGATCCCAGAACCCTGGGATCATGACCTGAGCTGAAGGCAGCTGTTTAACTGACTGAGTCACCCAGGTGCCCCAGATTTGAGAAAACATGGTTTTGTCTTCAAAATGGATTTTGCCACAAAATCTAACCTCAGCTGTAATGGTGAGTCATGACATTGTGAGCACAGGAGAAAACATTCCCACAGAGGAAGCGTGAAGGGTTAATTATGGTTTTGGATGGGACAGTTACCCATGGGAGACAGCGGCTGTTTACTCAAGGAGAGACTGTTTAGATAGAAACTCCTGTTTAGGGAGAACAAGGGCCCAGGGACCACTTTGAAAAGCCAGGCTTCATGGTGTCGGGTCTTCATCTGGGCATTTCCTCCCTCCTCATGGAGGCCCAATTCCAGCCCAGTCCTGACAAACCCCCAGATGACATGTGCACTCCTTACCTGCTGGGGCAAAGGCCTTTAGCTTAGTTTGAATAAATATGGCTTTGAAGTTAACACTGAATATTTTGGAAGAAGTGCTAGAGGGTATATACTTATCCCCAAACTCACGTGTGGCTTTTTATGTATCATTCATACCTCAAAGGGCACCCCCCAAAGGTGCTATGATATTTATGGTCTATGTCACATTATTTCAGCAACCAGTCTAATAATACACATTATGAAAAACTCTCCAATGTGATTATTTTGTACCCATTAACCCACTTACTGGGAATCTCCCCCCCCCTTTTTTTTCCAAAACAGAATAATGTATTTGATTTCAAGAGGTTGCCTGAAACCTGCCTGGCCTGTCCCAGGGTACCTATGTGGTGGGAAAGGTCAGCATTCTGGTCAGAACTCTCAGATCTGTTTTTTAAATTTCATTTTTATATGCTTTTACTTCCTAGCACTTGAGACCCGAAGTCCTTCCTTAGAGGACTGCCCTCAGGTTCCTGGAGTCTGCTTTGCTTCTGCCTAGTTGGAAGTGCTGGAAGTACCTGAGAATTTATGCATTATCTTCCCCCTCCTTTACCCTTAATCATCTCCTGACTGGGTGCCCAGCTTTCCTGCCTCAAGGGGCACATCACTGGGGTATAACTTACATTCTATCATGGCCCATCAAGAGACTTTCCTGTTTGGTGACCTTCCTTCTGCCTCTGTCTTTCTAAATTCTGAATTCTGAAACACAGCTGGCCTCAAGGGATGAGAAAAGGGATTGAAGATCTGCGTTCCCTTCCTTGGAGAGGTTAGGACTGGAAGAGTGTAGGACACAGAGCCTCAGACTCATCTCAATCTCACCCTTACCTCCTGGATGCTTACTAGCCACTATAGCCCCCACATGGCCCGGGAGGCAAAGGAAGTACATGTTTCCTGTCAATCCTGGGTGTGGACGGCCATGCAGTGAATGACTAATGCCTATCGAGGGCAACTTTTTCAGACGAGTGGCTGATCTGGTCTGAGTTATTCCTCATTGCCAATTAAATACAGACAAGATTTTCTGGATCACGCTAATGAAGCTCCTTGCTCTCATAGCTGTTGGCTCTGGAACTCCCCTGCTGTACCCTTGCTGGCTTTCAAAAGATCAAAGTAACAGCATACTTTATTCAAAATGTCCCCTCTTCTCTTAATTTGGGTCAGAATGACTAGAGACCTTTATGTTCTCTGATGAAACTTGTCTCAAATGCCAACGCTGGACAAGCAAAGACCTTCTATAAAGATGGGAAAAAGGAGAAAAACATTACTAACATATAAACAAATTGCATTTGCAAAGAAGATGGTTACACTGAGGAATCACAATGAATGAATACCCATGCTACTGTTACTAAAAGATGCAAAAAAGAACTTTGGAAACGTAGGGTAAGTATGAGCAAGATTAAGGACAGAATTCTATCTCTGTGATAATTGTTATGAAGAAGAAACAGGTGAGATCAAGAAATCCTGCAAAGGGATGAAAACCTTGACTGTTGTCTTAAGAATGGCTGAGAGCTGGGGCACTCTGGCTCAGTTGGGTAAGTGTTTGAGTCTTGTTACCAGCTCAGGTCATGATCTCAGGGTCCTGAGTTGGACTCTGTGCTGGGTGAAGAGCCTGCTTAGGATTCTCTCTCTCCTTCTCCCTCTGTCCCCCAGCTTGTGGCTGCTCTTTCTCTCTATAAAGAAATTTTAAAAGAAGAAAAAAAGAGTGGCAGAGAAGTAATGAACAGCAGACCGGAGATTCTAAAGAAATTGAGTCAGTAAAAATGCTGGCCTGAGAAAGCCTCTCAGGAGTCAATCTAAAATGATGGGAGAATGGATCAGAGTCATGGAGCACTTACTTTGCAATAAGTTATAGTGTACATAAAACAGTCACCAAGTAATACCAAATAAATAGACAACAACTTACTTAGTTGAAGAACACATTAGAGTCCCTCCAGCAGTTTGGATGATGTTAATGATAATTATCTAGACCCATACTAGTAATATTTTGAATGCAAAGAATAAAACATTTCAGGATCAAAAGATCAGGTCAGGTACCAATAAACCAAAGTCATCATTTTCTGAATCAATAACACTGAAGACAATTGAATAGTGTCAGTAGAGTTTTGAGGGGAAAGATGGTGACTTAAGCTGGCTTAAAGTCCTTGTGTGCTGAGTCACATTAAGACTTTCATGGGCTCTAGGCACTTTTGCCTTTGTGGGTCCCTTCTTCCACAAAAAGATATTAAAATGATATCTGTAAAAGTTAATAGAATCCAGGCTGGATCATATTCATGTTTTATCCCAATTTTTAAAGAAAATACTTTGACAGGTCCCTAAAAATATCTTGGGTCCTTTGGCACTGTGTCTAGGAGTATAATGGAGAAATAGGCACTCCTACAACAGAAATGCTTAGACGTGCTCTGAGGACCAGACATTTCAAAGATTATCAACTCTTCCTAAAGAATTGAAATGCTTTCTAGCTTAGACATACAATCACCCCAACACTGAGGGAATTGTGGTATCCTAGAATTGTCAGTGAGCAATGAAGCTTATAAGATATATAAATAAGTTCAGGGTGCCTGGGTGGCTCAGTCGGTTAAGCATCTGCCTTTGGCTCAGATCATGATCCCAGGGTCCTGGAATCAAGCCCCATGTCAGACTCCCTGCTCAGTGGGGAGCCTGCTTCTCCCTCTCCCTTTGCCTGCCACTCTGCCTACTTGTGCTCTCTCTCTCTCTCTCTGTCAAATAAATAAATAAAATCTTAAAAACATATATATAAATAAGTTACAGAACTGTGCAAACACCAAAAATTATTCCTTATAGAATAGATAAATATTAAATATTTTAAGTAATATGCATCTAATGTCCTGGATTATTATAATCAAATCTAGAAAATTATGAAAGCAAGTAAGAAAGTAAGGAAAGGCAGATCAAATATCATTCACAGGTAGGGCTTATGAGTGCCATTTAACTTTTGACATTGGCAGTTAGAGAAAAAGGAGTTCAAATATAGATACATATTTTTAATTAAAGAAATCACTTGTAGAACAGCAACAGTCACAACTTTTAACTCAGTGGGTGAAAGAGAACATACCATTTGCATAGAAATAAATGGAAAAGTGTAAGCAAGGATAAAAAAAATCATAAGGCAAAATGACTGAGGTGTCACCATATTTTATGATAAATTGGTTATGAAACAAAATCCAGTGAAGATATATACTACTTTAGAGACTAAAAATTATATATTCAAGTTAAAACTGAAAGAAATGATAAAAATAGATGTGAAAAATACAAAGGGAAAAAGCACAGATGGTATTTTTAATATTAGACAAAACAGAATTTTGGGCAAATAATGAAATGGAACAAAGAATTAAAGAGTACAATCCACAATAAACATTTAGAAATCATTTACTTTGGTATGATGAATAACAGTGTAAAAATATAAAGTAACCTGGAAATGTGAGGAAAAGTAAAAAATGTAGTAGTAATAAGAGAATGAAATGTATTATTCATCTCTAATAAGAAAAGCTTAAATATAAAATATTTCAATTAGTTAATAGTTAATATATTAGTTGATTTAATATGTACAAACTCTATTTTGTGACCTATAGGATACATATTTTTTTCAAACTGCCACATAAATTTTTAAAAAAGTTGATATTATCCCAGGCAATTATGAAACTTCAGTATGTTAAAAATAGACCTTGCACTGATTCTGCTAAAAAAATTAAAAATTAATGGGATGCCTGAGTGGTTCAGTTGGTTAAACGTCTGCCTTCAGCTCAGGTCATGATCCGAGGGTCCTGGGATGGAGGTCCACATTGGGCTCCTTGTTCAGCAGGGATCTTGCTTCTCCCACTGCCTGCTGCTCCCTCTGCTTGTGCGTGTGCACTTCCTCTCTCTTTCTGACAAATAAAATGTTTTGTTAAAAGAAGAAGTTTTAAAAGTGTCATCATTGAAAAGGGAGTTCAGCTTTTCAAAGAAGCTAGCATAAGTGGACAAAAACTGTCAGAACCCACTTTGTCAGAAGTCTGGAATCTAATAAAAATACAACAATCAGGGGAGTATTTCAGAAAGAAAGAAGCTGTTAAATGTTGGGGCGAGCATCATGGTTTTTTGACTTACCTTCCTGCAGTCCCGCACTGCCCAGCTCTGTGGAACAGCTATGGATTCTATATCAGCCTGTATGCCTGGTGTGGCTTGCTGGTGCCAGAGGGGGCCATATGGGCTTTGTTCTCCAAAAATTGTGACTGTGGGTTTTGGCCTGTTTGTGGCCCCCTGAGGGATTAGCTCAGGGCCTTGCCATTGTTTCATCCTCTTGGGACACTCTCAGGACCTGGGTGGCCCCTTGGACAGTAGTTGTCAGAAGTATTTAATAGCCTGAAGGCACTTGGGGCTGGGGACAGCAGGTGGTCAGGCAGCAGGCAGACCAAAGTGCCTGGGGAGGAAGAGACTGAGGAAGGAGATACATGGGTGATTCAGGGCTTTGAAGAGCTCCAGGTAGACTGGGGAAACTGGAAGGCCGTGTGCATGTCCACAGCTTTGAGTGTGACTCCGGAGCTTGTGTGTCTGGCTGATTTTTAGGCTGCGTGTAGCAGGAAGTGAAGGCTAAGGCAGAATGGTAAGCAGTATGGCCAAGTGTTGAAGGAGAACAACTCTAAAGCAATCTGCAAAGACAGAGTAATTTTTTCTTTTGGCTTCAGGTATTTAAAAAAAAAAAAAATCAGATCACTAGCTGACCACTAAGCTAATAGCACTTCAGTGACAACACCCCAAAAAAGGATACAGGTTTTACAGAAATCATTAAAAAGTTCACTGAACAGGCAGTGACAAATGACTATAAGCAACAACAAGAAACCCTGGGGAGTAGGCAAAATCTGATTTCCAGAATTACCATACTATTCAAAATGTCCAGTTTTCAACAAAAAAATGACAAGGCATGCAAAGAAACAAGAAAGTGTGTCCCAGTCACAGGAAAAAAAAAATTAACACAAACTCCTCCTGGGGAGGCCCAGACATTGGATTTACTAGACAATGACTTTGAATTTGAATCAACTGTCTTAAGTATGCTCAAAGGGCTAATGAGAAGAAGGAGAATGATGTCTCGCCAAACACAGAATGTCAATAAAGAAATAGCAATTATAAAAAGGAAACAAACAGAAATTCTGCAGTTTTAATGTATAATAACTGGAATGAAAGTTCACTAGAAGCTTCCATCAACAGATTTAAGTAAGTAGACGAGAGAATCAGTGAACTTGGAAGATAGGTCCATTAAAATTATCCACTGTAAGGTGCAGAAAGAGAAAAGAAGAAAAATAAATGAAGGCTAAGAGATCTGTGGGACACCATCAGGCAATGACAGAGGTACTATGGGAACCCCAGGGGAGAGGAGACAAAGCAGCAGAAAGAATGTTTGAATATGTAATGTCCCAAACTTCTCAAATTTGATGAAAGATATGAATCTACACATTCAAGAAGCTTAAGGAAATCTGAGTAGAACAAAGATCCGAGAGATCCATGGGCACACCATATACAAGCATATCATTTGTGACAAGAACGACACAATGGAGGGGGTGCACAGCCCTGTGTAAGAGCACAGTCTTTGTATGTGATCAAAGCTAAGTTGGTATCAATTGAAACCAACTTGTTATAAATTTAGAATATTAATTGTAATCCCCAGGGTGATCAGTACAGAAGTAACTAAAAAAATGTACAGAAATAGAAACTAGGAGATCACAATCAGTTAAACACAAAAGAAAACAGTAGTGGGGGAATTGAGAGACAAAAAGAATATGACATAGAACCTGAATAGTAAATTGGCAACAGCAAAAATTTCCTTATCAACAGTTACTTTAAATGTAAATGGATTAAAGTCTCTAGTTAGAATGCAGAAAATGGAAGAACAAATTTAATGCTGTCTATAAGAGCTTCCCTTTAGATCCAAAGACACAAATGGGTTAAAAGTGAAAGGATGCAAGCAACATGCAAAGAGTGTTAGTGTCTACTCTGATATCAGACAAACCAGACTTTGAGGAAAAAACTGTTAAAACAGACAAAAAGTAACATTATGTACTGATAAAAGGGTCACTCCATCAAGAAGACATGATGAAGGCAAGCATGTATGCATCCCCCAAACAGAGCTCTACAACATGAAGCAAAAATGGACAGAATTCATGGGACAAATACAGTTTTGCAGTAATAGTTAGAATGTTGAATACCTTTCTTTCTTTCCTTTCTTTCTTTCTTTCTTTCTTTCTTTCTTTCTTTCTTTCTTTCTTTCTTTCTTTCCTTTCTTTCTTTCTTTCTCTTTCTTCTTTCTTTCTTTCTTTCTTTCTTTCTTTCTTTCTTTCTTTCTTTCTTTCTTTCTTTCTTTCTTTCAAGATTTTATTTATTTATTTGACACAGAGAGATCACAAGTAGGCAGAGGGGCAAACAGAGAGAGGAGGAAGCAGGCTCCCTGCTGAGCAGGGAGCCCGATGCGGGGCTCAATACGGGGCTCGATCCCAGGACCCTGAGATCATGACCTGAGCCGAAGGCAGAGGCTTTAACCCACTGAGCCACCCAGGTGCCCAAATACCTTGCTTTCAATAATGAGTAGAATATTTAGACAGAAGATCAATAAGGAAATAAAAGAAATAAATGATATTATAAGCCAGGTGGACGTAACAGACGTTATGCTCCACCTAACAATAGTGGGATCTACATTCTTCCCAGTGTCATTCTGCAGGATCGGCCATGTCCTAGTCTCAAAAAAAATTGAAAGCATTCAAAGTATCTTCTCCAACCACAGTAAAATGAACCTAGAAATCGGTAACACAAAACTGGAAAAGGAAATTGGGGAGATTAAACGACATACTCTTAAACAACCAACAATGGGTCAAAGAAGGAATCACAATGAAATTAGAAAATACTTTGAGATAAATGGAATGAAAACACAACAGGAGACATTCTGAATTAAAAATATAGCTTCCCCCTAGGACTGTAGTATGTAGCTGGGACTGATAACTGCTCAACTAGAAAACCAACTGGCAAGTCTCACCGGAATAACAGAAGACAGAGCAAATATACCAAAGTAGGAATGAGAAAAAGAAATCCTGGTCATATAGGAAAAAAGCTTTAAAATAATTATAAAAATCATATACAATTGTAATATTTTTGAAACTTCAATGAAATGTGTGGTTTTGAGAGAAATATAACCCAAATGATCTCAAGGAACCAAGAGATAAGACAAATATCTAAGGCAAAAATTTTTTAAAAATCAAGGTATTTTAGGGGCACCTGGGTGGCTCAGTTGGTTAAACATCTGCCTTCGGCTCAGGTCATGATCCCAGGCTCCTGGGATTGAGCCCCGCATTGGGCTCCCTGGTCTGCGGGGAGCCTGCTTCTCCCTCTCCTCCCTGCTTGTACTTTCTTGCTATCTCTGTCACTCTCTCCATCTCTCTCAAATAAATAAATAAAATCTTTTTTTAAAAACCAAGGTATTTTTAAAAATCTCTAAACCCAGTAGGTTTATAAGCAACTTCTCACAAATTAAAAAAAAATACAACCCACATCATCTTCTGTTAACTATTGTTGGTTTTAGAAGATCAGACAAAAATAGGGGAAAATAACAGTATAGAAAGATACTGCTTATCAACAAAGATACAAAATCTTAAACAAAATACCATTTTGAAATTACTAAGAAGGACTTACACTAAGAAATGCATAATGTCTGTTGAATATTTCTATCAACACGGCAGACAGTAATAATTTTTTAAAAGATTTTATTTGTTGGAGAGAGAGAGAGAGAGAACCAGTCATGGGAAGGAGGAGAGGGAGAACCAGACTCCTCGCTGAGCAGGGAGCCCGACATGGGGCTCAATCCCAGCACCCTAAGATCATGACCTGAGCCGAAGGCAGACACTTAACAACTGAGTCACCCAGGAGCCCTGACAATAATAGTTGATGCCCCAAATTATCTGATAAAACTGAGCATCCATATCAAAAAAGCTTCAGGAAATTAGGGATGGGTATTTACACGATAAAGAGCTTTTCCACAAAGTACCCTATATCCAGACTTAACAGTGAAGCATTAATGTTATTCCCATTAAATTCAGGAGCGTAAGTTATTTTAGAAATAACAGAAATGAAGTAGTCACCCCAGATTCCTTTTACTTTACCAGCGGTATAAAGAGGAGTAGGGGAGGGGATGGGAGGGAAAATAATAGTACATAATCGAATTCCAAGACAGAAGGGGTGGGACTCTCTAGGCAAGTGGGAAGTCTTTGAATCTCTTCATTCCTCCTTAACTACCCACACTGAAGCGAGAGCCCCTGGTATTATGGCCCAACTATATGTCCTTGAATTTCCCCTTTGTACTTGAGTGCAGACCTGCCCAAACATCTGTAGGGCCAATGACAAAAGTACCAAAAAGGCTCACATACTACTTGACAAAATGTGTTATAAGCCAGGCTAGCAAACTTGGAATGCTTACGTACTTTAAGGATCACCAGGAAGGCTAGGTTCACCTTTAGAGTACTCAAGACTCTTGTATTTGCATATGAGAACAATTGCTGCTCAAGGAGAGATGGCTACTGGCCCCACTGCCCCTTTTCTTCTCACCCTAAACTGCAGCCCACGCAGCTCAGACAGAGTGCCTGCATGTGGGTGACGAGCCCCAAACCCAAGCTTTATTTGTCCCTTCCTCTCTTGCCCTGTGGACAAGGCATGTTCACACTGGTGCTGGTAGTGTGGTCTGTTTTCAGAATAACAGACCTATGGAAGAGAATTATATATTGAATTTTGATATGGCCACAGAAGTGGGCTTGGCGTTCACTGGATGAGGAGCTTGGGTTCCTAGGTGCCGAGAGTGCGGTCCAAAAGTGGAATTGGAGGCTCAGGCTCCAGGCTGCATGTTTTCCTGGCCCTATACACTCCTTGCTTTGTACTTCCCCCATCCATGCCCAGCCAGAAGAGAGTGGATTTGTGTTCTGAAACCTCCATTAGGACTTCAGTACAGCATCTGAACTCTTAAGATTCAGCTTATTCATGGCAAAATTAATACCTGGCTTATCTTGGAGAGTTGCTGTGATAATTAACTTATTAAGTTATCATCTATGAAAACACTGGTGGAATTAGTGCTCCATCTGTATGCAGTCAGATAGGATTGTTACTCTGAACACTTCCCTGACTATTGTAGCAAGAAGTGTGGTCTGTGGTCGGGTTTGCTCGTGCCCCTATGTTTTCTCAAAAAGTTCTCTCTTGTGAGCTTTTCGTGTTCTTCTGTAGACCTATTTCTTTTTTTTTTTTTAAGATTTTATTTATTTGACAGAGAGAGAGAAAGATCACAAGTAGGCTGAGAGGTAGGCAGAGAGAGAGAGGAGGAAACAGGCTCCTTGCCGAGTAGGGAGCCTGATGCGGGCCTCGATCCCAGGACCGTGGGATCATAACCTGAGCTGAAGGCAGAGGCTTTAACTCACTGAGCCACCCAGGTGCCCTGTAGACCTATTTCTGAAACGTTTTAAAATTACCCAAAACTCGATCAGTATCTTCCGAGCTGCTAGGGGAATGTGTCCTATGCGTTAGTTACCCATTCATTGTGTGTGAGTGTTTCTAATCACCTTAGAAACACTTAGAACCTGGTGTTTCTAATCACCAGGATGTCGATGGGCCAGCTCTTCCTGGTTAAGATCTTTTCTCAACCCCAGAGGGAGCTGTGCTCAGTGTAGGATTTTGTAGGGCTGCCCAGAAAGATTAGTGGAGAGTAAATGAACTCACACTCCATGTGAATGATATATACATTTACTAACGGTTAACCAAAGCAAAATAAAAAAAAAATACATAAAATATTGGTATAGGTACAGCATAGGTGTAGTAAAACTGACAATTCTTTCTCAGGAAGTTAATCAAGAAGCCAAATGTGCCCAGGGGAACCTCTCTCCTGGTCTGGTTCCTTGTCTTTGGTCATTTTGTTCAGTGTCTTTCTCAGCTGCGGTATAATTAATGTAAAGCAGCATACATAGCTTGATGGGTTTTGACCAACCTGTTGGACACCCATGTAAGCGTTTCCATTACCCTGGCACAGGATTTCTCAATCTCTGTGCTATTGACATGTGGGGCTGGATCATTCTTTGTCATGGGGAGCTGTCTGTGTATTGTAGGGCAGTTAACAGCATCCGTGCACTAGCTGCCAGAAGCATGGTATTCAAAATGTCAACACCCATGCTGCTGAATGTTCCCTGGGAAACAGGATCACCCCCAGTTAGAACCACTGCTGTGGAACATTGCTTTCTGGCCCTTTCCCATCAATCTCCTTCCCTCCCAGAGGTAACAACTTGCTCCTTTGTAGTTCTACAGATCCGTTTTGCCTGTCCTTGAACTTTACATAAATGAAAGCACACAGTACGTACTGTTTTGTGCCTGATATCTTTAGCTCAACATCATGTCTGTGAGATTCATCTTGGTCATTGTGCAAATCAGTGCCACTGTCTTAGTCTACCAAGGGTTGTCATCCATTCCCCTGCTGATGGACGTTTGGGTTGTTTCCAGTGCTTGGCTATTATGAACAAAGCCACTGCGAACATTCTGGTATAAGCCTTTGGGTAAACTTATGTGTTCATTTCTCTTGGATAAATATCCAAGTCATATGGTAGGTGAATGTTTAATTCTGTGACAAACTGCCAGACTGGTTTCCAAAATGGTCACATCAGTTTATGTTCCCACCAGCAGTCCACTGAGAGCTGCAGGGGCTCATCATTCTCACCAACACTTGGTACCATCTGTCTTTTTAATGGTAGCTAGGCTAATGTGCAAGTGTCGTCATTGTAGTTCTAATTTGCATTTCCTTAATGACTAATGCTATCAAACCCCTTTTAATGCATTTATTTTAAACAGACACAGCTGACAAAGGATTTGCATCCAGAATATGTAAAGAACTCTTAGAAATCAATAGTAAAAAGGCAAAGCACCCCATGAAAATGGGCAAAAGACTTGAACAGACACTTCACAAAAGAAGACAATATGAGTACTGTATCTTTGGTTTTGTATCTTTTTCTGATTCACCCTTCACTTGTGTGTTGAAAATTGTTCTTTGTTAAACAATGGTGCTTAAATGTGCCCGACATGTTCTAAGCATTTCACGATGTTAACTGATTCCCCAGTAGTAACCTCTCTAGTTCTTAAAGCAACCTTGTAAGGTATTATCCTCATTTTACACGGGAAGAAGAAGCTGAGGCAGAGTGGGGCTAGGTTACTTGCTAAAAATCATATGGTCGATGGAGGATCCAGATTCCAGCCCAGGCAGCCTGTCTCCAAACTCTTTAACCCCTACGTGAGCTTCTTACTACAAGTTGGCTGCTACAAGGGATCTCAATCACTTGGCTGCAGTTTTTCAAAATCAATTTTCAAAATTTTATAGGAACAGGAGCATTGCGGTTCAGACATCCAGAACGTAGACCTTCACTTTGATTTTCACAGTTATTCCTATTGCTGTTTGCGGTTATGGCTATTTTCATAATTCTACCTTTTAAAGTCCCCAGTGAGTAAGGTGTTTCAGGTCCTTTACAAACTGCCAGTGCTCCTCGTGGTACTGAGAAACGGTTTGTAATCGTCTTTTAGGAAAAAAGGAAAAAGAAAATAAAAAAAGAGGAGATCCTCTGTCTGAGGGCTGCCCACGAAAGATTTGTTCACTCTAATTCAAAACCTTTTCCTCCATTTTTCAATCCTTGCAAATCCCCTCCACCCACCTCTGCCCTGTGTCAGCTGTAGTAGTGATGGAGGTTAAAAGCTGCCTTTGTGCAGCAAAATTCTAGCTCACCTGGGCTTTTTGCCTTACTGTTCCAACCCATTGCATGGGGGACATAAGCACCATTTTACTAGAAACTTACTAGCACTTTCCTAAAACTAACAGAGAAAGATTTTGAGTTAGGCTCTTGTGACTATTCTCACCCTTTTCAATTTGCCTCATTTTAAATATAGCAAAATTTAAATTTGCCCTGAGGAAAGACTATTAAATATGTAAACATCTATTTTTGTAGAGTCACAAACTTGTACTTCTAGAAGTACAGGGAACTTCCTTCATCCAAGTAATCCAACAAACATTTATCGAGTACTTGCTAGGGTGCCAGGCACTGTGGGGAGAGACAATGGAGTACAGTTTAGCTTCCGCCATCAATATGGTGGAAATGTGGGGTCAGATATGTTCAACATCAATTACCACTGAGTTTCAAAAATTCTTTACCACTGAGGGAGGTGACAGGGGGAGCTTCGTGCTGGGCATGGTGGGGGTGGCCTTTCATGGCACAGATCTCCAGCTGGCCTACTCCATGCCAGCAGAGGAACCGTGCTTTGAGGGACTGGTCGGATTTAGAATCGTGACAAAGGGGCAGGTGTGAGGCAGCACCATGGGTACCTGGAGGAGTGATGGTAAGCACCTGGAGTTGGTTGTCTAGTCTGTCTTCACTCAGGTTGAGAGCTGGGGAGGTGGGGGGCTGATAGCATGGAGGGCCCGGAATGGCCCCAGGCAAGGGGATGTTCCATGGCAGACATACAGAGACCACTCCTGTGGTCTGTACACAGTAGGAGGTGAGAAGTAGAAATTCATCTTGGCACAACCTCCAGGATCACTTTCTTTTGAGGCCCCACGTGAATATAATGAAGGCCTGAAAATTCAAGGGGTAATGAACATGCTGTTTACAAGACGGAGGAGAGAGATTCTCTCCAAATCAGCATACTTTCTGGTCCTAAAGAAAAAACGCGGAAACTGTTCAGGCTCCCTCTTCTGACACAGTCTTTGGCCTATTTTTTGGCTTTTCTTTGAAATATTTTAGAGGAAGTGTTGGCATATGAGATTTTCAAAAAACAAAACAGAACAAAAACAAAACGCCAAATACTGCCGTGCAAATGGATATGGTCAAGGAATTGGTTTTGTGTTCAGGACAGCTTCCAAAAGAGCCCAGACTTCCCCAAAACCTACTGTGAAGGGCGAGTTGATTGGGCATAAGATGTTGAAATTTGGTAAAAGGAAATGCACCTTGGAGTAACCAGTGACCCCAAATTATGAACAGCTGAAGTAATTCCTTCACCTTCCTAAAGGGCCCTGTGCCAAATGGCGTGAGTCGTGTTGGCTTCATATGCGATGTCGGTTTTGGCTCATAGAGCATTTCGATCTGAAGGGACATTGAGGGAATTCCTTCTGGTATTTGAGACTGAGGGAATGTCTATGGTAGCAACACCACCCTCTCCAACCTCTGCTCTATGACTCAGTGCCTTTTAGAATGAGGCTCTTCATTACCCAGTCTGGGCTACGTCTTCCAGGCCTCATTAGAGTGAAAACATGGTCTGAAAGGTGGCACTTTCCTCTACCAGGCAGAGGGTTCATTGTTGTAAGGTGCTCTGATTCCCCTATTTATCCATAGAACCAGGCAGTCGGCGCGCCGCATGGACTCTCAGTGGAAACCCTTACCACCATGGGGGTAGGGCCCTGTAGTGAGCACAGTGAGCTCAAAAACACGTACAGTGTGGCCTCTGAACGTGGAGATCACATCTTGGAGTTGGAGGAGAGACAGAAATCTGTAAACACACATAAGATTTAGCAGAGTGGTACGAACTGGATGCTATGAGAGCAGAGGGTCTGAGCTGGTAATATGTGGTCTTGGCAGTTGGGAAATGCTTCCATGTTGAAAGGACACTCTGGCTGGCGTTTGTTGATGGACCTGGGCTTTTGCCAGGTGTAGAAGGAGGAGCATTCATAGCCCGTAAGTGAGAAGATACAAAATACCACGAGTTTGGGTGACTTGAGTGGGGAGGCAGGAAGAGCTGAAAGATGAGGTTGGCAAGGCATTGCCTCGGGGCCATATTGTCAGAGGTCTTTTGTCCTAGGAGATAGGATTTAGATCTAGTCTTGCAAGTCTTGGGGGAGACACTGAACATACTATCCAAGGAAGTAAGATGGAGCAGTATCTTGGATAGACTCTGGCAACAGAGGGAAGGGGGCTCTGACTCATGGCAGGGGCTGCAAAGAAGAAATTACTTTGGGAAGATACCTCACTTACAATCAAATGTCAGTGTTGTGTAGTGTGAGGGGCATGGGTTCTGACCCCTGAGGTTCTTGGGTTTGAATCTTGGCTCTGCCACTTTACTCTTCCCATATTCTTAATGCATGTTACCTAGATTGTCTGTGCCTTGCTTTCCTTATCTATGAAATGGGGACATGAGGAGTTACTAGAGCAGAGCATCTCAAACTGGAATATGAACACCCATCAGCTTATTTGTCACAGCGCAGATCCTGATTTACTTGGCCTGTAGTGGAGCCAGAGATTCTGCGTCTTTAATTAGCTCCCGGATGGTGATGATGCTGTTGGCTCTCAGACTACACTCTGAGTGATAAGGCTCTTAATGGCTCTTTTCAAGATGATATGATTCAACAGATGTCATAAACACCCAAAACAGAGCTTGGCATAATAAGAGGTAGCCATTATGAGGCTCCATGAGCAAGACTAGAAGTAGAACTCAGTTGTAGCTCTACATGTGCTTCACCCACTAGGAAGTTCCCTAAGGACATTTTCGTGGTATCTGAGCTCCCTTTCTGGCCAGATATCTACAGGGGGTTATTGTGACTTCATCCTGGAGAGGGAATGCAAGCCACCCACAATTATGGGCCATATGATTCAGCCACAGGAAAATTAATTCCTCAGTTGACAAAAGTAGAACTGCAGCTCTTCCAGGTCCCACAGAAAGTTGGAAGACAGGACCTATCCTTTCCTTTCTGAGTTGGACCTGGGATTTCCATGTGTAAAAAGCTTCAGGAAGAGGTAGGTGGACCATTGAGGACCCTTTCAAACCCTAGAATTTGGGTTCAACAGGTCCAGGACACCCTTGAGCAGCCTCTACCCTTTTTCTTTGTAGGGATTTTAGCTATGGGTCCTGTTGGGGTTGGGATAGGTGACCTGCTGGCTTTCTCTTAGAATAGGGGGGAACCCACAAAACAGCATGGGCTTGAATTTTGCAGAGAAATTGGAAAAAACGGGCATATGAGACTGGATAACAACAAATCAGTCAAACTTTATTAAGGACTTGTGTTTCATCTTCAAAAGTGAGGTCTGGCCAGAAAAAGGACACCCCCAAAATCTCTTAACGTCCCCTCTGCCAATCATCCCCAGTGTCACGTGCTTCTGCTCTTGCTTCTGCTGGGGAGAATAAGCTCCCTATGGGGAGCAAAGAGTGGTTTCTCCAGTGAAGAACCCCAACAAAAGGACATCTCAAGAATTACTCTAAAGGCCATTATACGTGAGAAGGAAAGATGTTTTAAACAGAAATTCTGCAATGTGTACATTCGATTCTTTGTGAAAAGCCAGGGCTCCTGAAAAGAAAAGGAAAAATTCCACTAAGAGAAAGCGTGATTGGCTCTAGAGATCCCAGCCATAGATCATTTCTCTATGGTATTTCTGATATGTGGAAGGAACAGGAGACTAGGCTGGGCTTTCAGTTTGGCTTATTTTCTGCCAGTTTATTGAAAAACCATGGTTGCTTAACTGTGTTACCTGGACCAAGTACTCAAGCCTTGGTAAATGTTTGCACAATGCAGATTAAATGAAACACTGTGAACGTTACTAATGCTCCTCACGTACCTGGTGAATTCTAGGCACTCCAAAAATGTTTGTTGAATGAATGAATGAACAAAGGGAGGGATGGATGGATGGATGGATGGATGGATGGATGGTTGGATGGGTGGGTGAAGAGAGGAAACTTCCCAAGCAGCACTTTAAGTAAAGCCCTGTGTATCTTTTTTTTTTTTTAAGATTTTATTTATTTATTTGACACAGAGAGAGAGATTACAAGTAGGCAGAGAGGCAGGCAGAGAGGCAGGCAGAGAGACAGGGAGAGGGGGAAGCAGGCTCCCTGCTGAGCAGAGAGCCCGATGCGGGCCTCGATCCCAGGACGCTGAGATCATGACCTGAGCGGAAAGCAGAGGCTTTAACCCACTGAGCCACCCAGGTGCCCAGCCCTGTGTATCTTTAAAAGCGATTTTTTTTCTTACTTTTTTTTCTTATTTTTATTTTTGAAAGGCTAATTTTAATTTACATTTCCTCTAAGAGACCCCTTCCATTTTCACTGCTCACCTTGCCAGATTTGGCGTGAACTCCCTCTCCACGTTGTATCCATAGCGATAACGGCAACTCCTCCATCAGAGTGTATGCCAGCCACCTTGTGCCAAGCCCTTGGAGGAACTTATTCCCATGCTCACAAAAAAAGTGAACATTTCCTCCTCTTTCATAGGCAAAGAAACAGGCCCCAGGAGTTAATGTTTCTTACTCAAGGCTAGCAGTTGGTGGGGCCCGTGTCCCCCGATTCAGGTCTGGATGATTCCCAAACTCAAAGAGAACCTTGATGCTCTTGCATGGAGGTCCAGAGAACACATGTGGGCGGTGTTTTGCTGCTGTCCCTCTTTCCCCCACCTCCCCCTTTGCTCAGTTTCCTCCGAGAAATCTCTCGAGTGCATGGGAGGTGATCTTTCGGTCTGTGGGAGCAGGTTACGCTTGTGATGTGAGGAAGGCAGCTTTTCCATGTTACCCTCCGGAAGAACCCACACTTCCTTGTGCCTTGTGCAGTGAGATGCAGAACCCAAGGAGGCGTTGGGGTTCAGATTTGTCCTTTTGGGGAGACTTTGCATAATTGGGGTTTCTGGCTCTTGCCATTCTCCCAGGAGATAAGGAGAGGGGGCTGACCAATGAGGGGTTTAAGGAAGTCTTGGAGGACCTCAATTCCTTGTCTGCTGATTTCCCCATAAAAAGAAAAATAAAATGGAGGGCTTGCTAAGGCTCCCATGCCTGCTTTTTTTGTTTGTAAGAAATCTTTGCTGAATCCCCTTTTCCTCATTGTATTACTATCAGCCTCCATTACTTTCCTCTCTCTTGAGTTGGTGGGCAGAATTTTACCACTGGCGCTGCTCCTTCTCTGGCCTTGGTCCTGCCCTTGACCACGACATCTCTCTCAAAACCACTCTGTTAAAAACCCTGACTCAGTTTTCAGCCTTTTCTTCTTGAAACTCCCTCCTCTCTTTGCTTCCATGATCCTTTTGTTTCTGTCTGCTTCTCTGCTCTTTGAAGCCAACCTCCCTGTCCTCTAAGAGAGGGGACTTCTGCAGAATGAGAGCCTCAGTGCCCCGTGGCCACTTTTCTGTCCTGGGCTCATCTCATCGGGCCTGGGGTGCTGAGACAACACATTGGTTCCCCCAAACATTTTCCCAGCGGCTCCCCTGAGCGCTAGCCCTGTATCTGCATGTGCTTCACCACCTTGCTGGACCCCCCTGGTTGGCACACCCATCTCAGGGCCCCTCAATCTACTCCAGGTCTTCACCCCTCAAATCTTCTTTTCCATCAGTATCTTGAGTTCCACCAGTGGGCACCACTACTTCTCAAAGTCAGTTATGTCATTCAACGATGTCTCAAATATTAGTCGTCTCTCTAGGTCAGCTGTCTGAAAGTGTGTGTGCTCATTGGAGGGAGAGAGGAAGATGGCGTCCCGCCCTCAAGGAACTCACAGTCTAGCGGGGGCAGCAGACATGCCAGCCTGTGGGGGACACAAAGGCAGGACCTGGGTGGGTGGTGCGGCCAAGCACGGCTGGGGAAGGCGAGGCTAGGAGGGCAAACAGTCACTCTGTCTAGGCAAGGCCTCTCTGAGGACCAGGCAGTGCTGCCCACGGACTGGGGGCTCCCCAGCTGTTGGAAGCCCACATTTGCAGCACTGGCCCAGGCTCTGTTGGATCTGAAGTGCCCCCTTCCATGCAGAGGCTTGCGTGGTTGGGGAGAGCAGGGTGCCGTGAGTGGGGCCACTCAAAGCCACCCAGCTTCACTTCTGAATGTCTTCCTTCTTGATATACATCGCCTGCTCTGGGGTAGTTTTTTTGTTTTGTTTGTTTTTGTTTCGTTTTTAACTATAATGCTACTCCGAGCTCCGGCGGGGAACTACTTGGGGTCAGCTTAACCACTTCTTGTAATCTGATGGCACCTTTGAAACTGATGTCTCTGGGAGTGTAACTTTCCCACGTTTCTCTATGTATTAAATCCAGAAAGATGAGTCTGTTTCCTTAAAAAAAAAAAAAAGAAAAGACAAAAATAAATCAGCTTCTTTACTAAGAGAAGCCTCCAGAGTCCTTAAAGGCCAAGCGTCCCCTTTAACAGACAGGGATACTTTGGTCCACTGACATGCATTCTTCACTTGCATGTGGCCAGGGACTTAACCAAAGCTGAGGCTCAGAAGGAAGCTCCTCAGTTCCCCATCTCAATCACCTTCTAGGGATGGGCAGGTTACTAGGTGTCATATGCATGTGTCAGGCGCCCGGCCCGGACCCCTGGATTGAGGGTGGGGTGGCCCCCAGGATGGGGCCCTCCTGCCCTGTCCAGCTAGTTGGGGAGCTGGGAGAGCCCGGGGCGGCATGTGCTAGGGTCTGAGAGAAAATCAGCGCGGGTGATGTGTGCCCAGAGGAGGGAGTTGCTTCTCCTCACATGGTGGAAGCTTCCAGACTGTTAAGAGGCTCCATTTATTGAACACTTACAAGGAGGCCAGCGTAGGCCAAGCAAGGGATGTGTATGATCCTCCTAAGCATCCCTGTGAAATATGCACTGCTTTTGCTTTACAGAAGAGGAAACTGAGGCACAGAGTGGAGCCTCAGAGTTGGCTGCAGAACTGAGGTTCAAACCCCAAACCCGTCCCTCCTCCGGTGGATGCTTTGCCCTTTGGGAAAGCACTACTACACCTCCCGTCTTCATTCCTCCCCTCCCCCCCCCCCGGCTTTCTCTAGAAAGTTCTCACTCAGCTCTCAAGGTCACCCCTCCCTTCCTGCCTTCACGTGGTTTCTGCCCAGGTGGCTGGCCCTCTCTTTCTTATTCCCTCTGCCACCTCTGCCTGCGACCATCAAAGCCCAGGGAGACTTTCTCTAGGCCAAGACTCTAAGGCCTTCCCTGGGTAGCAGTTCAGGCGCCTGGGTTTCTTGGTGGCAGAGTTCATCCTGGTGGCTCCTCCTTTCTCGAGCGCTGTGACTTCAGCCATGCGACTCTAGTGGGGGGCAGTGTCAGACCTTGTGCAGACGGGTCACGTGGCAATTGCCCCAATACAATCACCTCACCATCCAGAGGGGACCCGCCTGTCTTCCACCTCCCTTCCTGGGTCACCCTCCGGGCCACATTCCTACCAGGTGACCCTATTCTTCTGTCCCCGAGGTACTGGGCTGCTGGGGCAGGTATTTGATCCCTGGAGAGGAGGAGTCCATAGGGCGTGGGGGCTTCTGGGGCTCAGTGCCTCTCCCTGGAGAATTTGAGAAATACAGAGATAGCCATGGACCTGTTGCGGCGGGCCTCCCTACGGCTGCCCACATGGGGATCAGCAGGCGGGGAGGAAACCCAGCTCCTCTGTCCAGAGGGGGGTCAGAGAAGACCTGCCAGCCTAGCATGAGAGGCGTGGAGGCGCTGAGGCTGCTCTTCCAGTTTCTGTTCTTTGTTCTGTGATAGTCTCCTTTCTGCTTAAAAGGAAGCCCTCTTTTCTAAGTGCTAGTCGGGCTGGTTTTCGGGTTTCTCGTTCTATCCCCGCACTAGACCCGGCCTGAAGCCCCGGTGCCCCTGCCTCATGGTTCGCCCCAGCTCACTGCATCCTCTCTGTGTCCTGGGCTTTGGGGTGGGGTTACTACCCGTTCGGGATCCTAAGGCCTTTGTAGGGCCTCAGTGGGGCTTTGGACTGGAGGCTGCCAGGGCCTCCTTGGAGAAAGTGCCTCTGCCAACAGAAATCCAGTTTCATCAGGGAGGCTGATGGTTACTTGGCCTGACCGCTACTTGTTGCCAAGAGCAGGCAATGGGGTCTCTCGTGGGGGTCTTCTTATTTCCCCTTCATTCTAGAAAGATGAGGCACGTGGGCAACACTTCTGTTGTGGGGTCTGTCACAAGGTCCGACGTTTGGATAGCCGGACAGATGCTCTCCCAGTTTGTGTTGCTGAGCAGGAAGAGGCCTGGCTTGGGCACATGGCCAGGCACAGAGGGCAGCTGGAACAGAGCTTGCTGTAGGGACAGGAGGCTGGGCGGAGAGGAGCCTGGCGTGTGTCATTTGGAAATGAAGATGGGGATGGCTTCCAGAAGCAGGGGCTTTGCAATTGTCACAAGACCAACTCTTGAGGCTCTGTCCCCCCAACTGAGGGACATCCTGTTCCTGGCTGCAGGGGAGAAGGTGGGGAAAGGCCCCTGGAAGCCAGGCTGGGGGAGGGGCAGACATGAGAGACTGAGCTGGTACCAGAGGCAGCAGCCCCACCAGGCCCTGGGTTGTCAGGAAATTGGGCTAAAGAGGAGGGTAGCAGGAGGTTGACCCTGGGTAAGATGACCAAGGCATCCCGAACAGTGAATGGGGAAAAAGTTCTGAGTAGAAGACAGCCTGGGGAAGGACTGGAAACCAACACCACTCTCCCAGGGAGGAGGATGGAACCCTAAAGCTTCTTGGAAGCTCTGATGGAGCAGATCAGGGGGAAATCCTAAGGGGGAATTGGAAAGTTGGAGACCGAAAGAGAGAGAGAGAGAGAGAGTGTAGCGTGGGGTAGCTCTATGAACTTTCTAGTTCTATTTTCAGGATTCTGAAATATACTTAAGTAAGACTAATGCCTTCATTTGGGACTCTGCATAAAAAGAAAAAACCCAGCAAAAGCATTTATGACTCTTAAGGTCTGTGATTCCTGCTCTGATAGGCATCCTTGGACGTTGGCAGAAACCCTCATTCACATTGGAATTGTGTGTAAGAATTTACTTCCTAAACCCTGTTTTCAGAGTTAGGTGTAAATTCCTTATAAGTTTTTGCATAAACCATCTTGCTCCCATTCCAACAGTGCTTGGTAGTAATGGTGCTTCAGTGAGCTGCTTCCAGTAAATCTTGTGCCACCCAGGCTTTGTGTTGTCCTATCCTTGGTGCAAAAGGACAATTCCTGATCTGCTTTGTATTCTGGGAAAAGCAAAAGAGAGTCAAGTACAGCTATTCATATATCTTTTCCTATTAAATCTAAATTCTCTATTTCTTTACTGAAAATATCCTGATCAGTCAAAACCTTAAGACTTCAGAGCATACCTTCACATAGCTCATAGCAATGGCAAAGACATTTATGGAAGGAATGGTCATTCCTAAAACCTCTGTCCAGCATGGTGACTTCTTCCTGTTGCCTGCTAATTTGAAGGTGGGGGTGTTGCTCCCTGCCTTGGGTCAGCCCCTCTGAGATGGACCCATTTTCCATAGACCCTCCTACTCCTGCCTCTTCATAATTAGACTGTGAAGTGCTCAGGGGCAGGGACTTTTGTTAAACCCACTGTCCATCCTTGCACATGGCCCTTAGAGTACATGGTGAGTATTGGTAGAATGAAAATGCTTTGCAAATTCCACAAGTTTTGGGTTTGAAGCTCTGCCTTCTTGCTTCAGAGCACACACATTTTAAAACAAAGTTTGGTTATGAAGGGCAGCTTTAGGCCCTGACCTTGACATATGGTGTTGACATATTCTGCCCCCAGAACATGTGGAGGAAGGGAGGGCCGCTGAGGTCCCCACAGGGCAGACTTCTCAGTCTGGGTGTTGGGTTGCCGGGGAACCTGGAGACCATCAAGACCCCAAGCCCTCTAATTTACATGAGGGGAAAAGGGACCTACAGTTTCTGTGATTTTCATGTTTTTTGTTGTTTTTTTCCCCAGTTGCAAAAATGCAACTCCCAGCATAACCTGGAGTATTTTCACCCTAATCTCTATGTATTTTGCAAAGGAAGATCCAGGCTAAAGAGTTCCTTCCTTCTCAAACTCTACTGTGTACACCCTTGATTTCATCCCCTTGTTTCATTCAGAGGTTGAGAAGAAACACGGGATCTTTGCGCCAGCAAGGTTCGAGCCATCAGGATATAAAAACAATCCTGAGAGACATGTATGGTGGCGTGCTTGGAAGAAGGCAGCCTGAGTTCTTTTCTAGAATGGCCTCTGCAGGTGCCTGACTCAGGAGGACCAAGAATCTGAAGGCTGGACCTCCTCTCCTAGGCTCAGCGTGGGACACTTTGAGCTGAGTTCTGATTGTCTGCTCGCAGCAGTAGCAGCTTCTATTTGCCTTGGGACCCCCTCATCATTTGCTTGGAGGCACTTCTGTAGAACCCTCCCCTCAAGGGAGCAAGAGGAAGGCTCTAGCTATTGAGTGTTTTATGACGGGATGCTGGAGCCACCTCCAGCATCAGCCCACCGAGGCCTGTGCTTGATAAAGAGGACCAACAAATCATCAAAGTCAAGTTCATCAGAAAAGACACAAAGAAGCCCACCCCCAAAATACTTTGCCTTTTAAAGAGCAGCTCATGAACAGAGGAGTAGGGGTTGGCACGCATCCCTGAGGTGGCCATGGGGCTCTTCCAAGAATACCCTCTTCTGCTTCATTCTGCTTCTACCTTCCCTTGTCCCATTCCTGCCCCCATTCTTGCCCAATGGCAATTGCCAAATGGCACCTCTGTCAATGACCTGGGTCCCAGAGTGCCCTGGAGGCCATCCCCAAGTTGGGTGGCTAGGGAACTAGGAAGACAGAGGGCTGGCTTTTTGGGACCAGTGGAGACCTTTAGGGACCTCCACTTTCCAGGGAGGAACCATGATGTTGGCATTAGGACAGATCATGCCAGTGGATTGGGTCTGGGAGATGTGGCTGAGCGTTTGTTTACGGGCTTTATACATGTAAGGATTGCACAGTGTCTCATGCCCATTGCCCTTAAGGCAAAGGGGAGCACTACTCAACCACAAGATGAAAACACAGAAACAAATAGAGAGCCTACTCTCCACCCTCTGTCTGCCAGATCTCTGTATGGCAGGTGAAAATACTTATGTATTTAACTTTACAATTATGACTCTCTCTCGCATTCCCACATTCAAGGTCTCATACTTTTCAAAATAAAAAAATGGTACCGTGTCCATCACACATGCTCAGAAAACAAGTGTTTGCTAAACTAAGCCCCATTGAAGTTTTTAACTGCAGGTGGTAGATTTAAAATGTGAATACAGCCCCTACTCTTGCTCCTTAGAAACTCTAGTTTCTCTACTGGTGGGGTGAACAATTTGATTTCCCCAAGAAGCCTTTCAGTGAATTCTCCCAACTAGGTGCTTAGTCAATGTTTGTAGAGGACAGTGTGAGAAATGGAAGATTTTCTAGAATGTCTAGGGGACTTATTTCAACTTGAAATATTTAATAGTGTTACCATTTAAATATGTCAGAGAAATTATAAGACAGATCCCGTCTGATGGCTAAAATTCTCATTGTGCCCCGCGTTGCAAATACATATATGGGTTTTGAAAGATTGAGAGAAAGGGAATGTCTAAAGCAAGGACACAAAGCCCTCCAGAAGATACGGTTGGTCCAGGCTCTAACCCTGGCAGGTAATGTCATGTTGCCTAATGCTGAATATTTCTTGGGGGCAGTGAAGCCTGAATGGGGTGGGGATGTATGCCAAGGAAAATAAGAGCCACGAGCAGGATCAGTATCTTTCTTTTTGAGTCCCTAGCACCTCATAAAATCAGAGGCAAGTGGAGGGGAGAAAAGCGAAGGGGAAGATTCATCCAGCAGCAAGGAGACAGGAACAGAACGTGCAGCTGCATAGGCAGGGTCCTGGGTCATCGTTGGTGGGGGAAAGAAGCTCGAAGGATCGATAAGGGTTCAGAAGCGTGGGTGACAAGCCACCCTCCTCTGGACTCTCAGGGTCAGGGATGGCCTCTGTTAGGGAAGGGCTTGTCTGGGTGCAGAAAAAGGGTTGGGATCTGAGAGATGGGGTCCTCTGCCTGGGGGGAGGCTGGGAGTCCTGGGGAATGGGGTAGTGCCTTTCCTTCCTCCTCCCTGTGCCCACCTCTCCCTGCCCATTCCCCTCCCACCAGAGCTGTGGGCACGCTGCTAAGTCATAAACATCAGGAAGACAGGCCGGTGGAGAGGTTCAGGGAAGGCAGGCATGGGGAGGGATGCGGGCTGGGGGCTTCCACGCCCAGCCTGCCTCCCGGAGACTTTGCTGGGAGTCCAGCTCCCTACACCATAGGGGCAGCCAGATGCCTCCCAGCCCACCCCTCCAGGGGATGGAGAAGGGGGAGAAGGGCCTCTCCTATCAAGTGAGATTCTCTATTTCCTAAAAGAGTCAAGGCGATGTGCTTCATTTTCCAGCTCATTTTGGAAGAACCCAGAGTGGGGCCAGTCCCAGTTTGGGAATGTGTCAGGACAGAGGAACACGGCATCTCTGCCACCGCTGGCCTCCCTCCCCTCCCACCCATTTCAGCTAGGTAATTCTTACTCATCTTTCAGATTCCAGCTCCATCATTCCTAGACAAGCCCTGTGCCTAGATTAGATTAGGGCTTTAAGCTTTCCCAGTGTCATGAGCTGCTGCTTTCAAAACACGTATCACAGACAAGTATGATAGAGTTACTTGTAATCTCCCATCAGGCAGAGGCTGTCCTTCTGCTCACTATTATATTCTTAATGTCCAGCATACAACAGGTACACAATAAGTATTTGTTGAATGTATGAATGAGTGGGTCTAGTATTTGAAACTTGGCTTTGTGCCTATAGGAGAGGAAGCATCTGGACTTGGTGTTGTCCTGATTTCCAATGAACACCCTTTGCAAAGCTCCAGAGACAGAAGCAGACGTGGGACCTGCCCCTTGAGCAAAGAGCTTGTTAGTTCAATGGCTGGGGAAGAGGCTGAGCCGTTTTCTTTTCTAGGGTAGGCCTCTGGCAGAGCACTGGAGTGGTCAGTTTTTTACCTTCTGGCCCTTGGACCCCTTTAGGTCCTCACCCCTTCAGGTGCCCTGGGCCCTCAGATCTTCCTTCATTATCCTTCAACAGAGGCCATTTCTGTTCTGTTCTGTCTCCAGTGACCTTTTTCAGCCCTGGCTGCAGAGCCTCGAGGGGCCTCCCCCTCTCTGAGCTCCTCTCTGGGGTGTCTGTGTCCTTCACTGGACTGTGAATTCTGTCCTGCCCCGGGCCACCTGGCTTCAACTGTTGCCTTCAACTGCCACCAGAATGTTCTATCCTTAAAGTTCTCAGGGGTTGGTGCTGGGGCTTAGCAGCCACGGGGAGGACAAGACTTACAGCCCAAGGTCCAGGCTTTCACCTTCTGAGTTGACTCAACCTTCCGTATGCAGTCACCACACAGCAATGCATGGTGATTGGATTTTCTAACCAAATTCTTACCAACTTTTCAAGGCAGTCATGGCTGCCTGCCTGACTCCTCTGGCTCAGGTTCGCAACCTCACCAGGACTCTCCTTTATCGTAGGGAGAAGAATGCTCTCCCTATGATAGACCCAGCTGAGGGAAATTGGGAGCCAAAGCCCTTCTTGCCACCTCAGTTGGCCGGGCCCCCAGGGCAACTCTGACCCTAGGCTGTAGCTGCCCCAGAGCGGCTCCCACTTCAAACCTGTAACCCCTGCTTCTCTACCCCACCAAGGCAAGGGCCAGGCCTTAAGGGGGAGGGAAGGCCATGTTCATGGCTCAAAGAGACAGTGGCAAGGTGTCACTTAGAGTGGCCTCCCCTTCATCACCAATGTGTTTATCTTTGAGACATACGAACTTGTGTCACCTATCCCCTTAAATCACTCAGGCTTAGCCCACTCTCTTCTGGGCTTCTGTCTAACTGGGAAAGTTGGGGCTTCCTCTCTTATTTGACTGTGTCTTCAATCAAACCCTGATGGTTTGTACCTAGAAGCTAAAAGCCCATCCAATGTGACCTGGCTTTGGGCCCCAGGTCTTACTCTGGCCACGCGTCATGCTTCTGGGATGGGGCATCATTTATTCTTCATTCATTCATTCATTCATTCATTCATCCATTCGTTCATTTACTATCTGTTGAACACCTATAGGCCAGGCACTAGCTAGGTACTGGGGATACCAAAAGTGTCAGGCAAACAGAAACGGACGTTCACCCTTAGAAAGCATCCCAGTCTAATGGGTCGCCTGTGTGAAGGGGACACCTGGCTGCAGGGAGGTACGTGAGCTTATGGTGCAAGCTGAGTTCATGGGGACAAAAGCCAGGATGCCATGAGAACTTGCAGACCAGGTTTAGAATCTTGAGTTTTTGTCCAAAAGCCATGGTATTCATGGAAAGATTTTAAGCAGAGGAGAGACATGGTCCTGTAACATTTGGGTTTTTTTTTGAAAAAGACACTAGCTGCTGTGTGGAACACCAGTTAGAAGAAGGGGAGTGGGGATCAGTCAGGGAGCTCCTTGGGCAGTGCTGGTGGCTAGGATTGGGAGGGTTTGGGGAGAAGTGGTGGAAAACATAACCTGCGTGGTGGGGGATGGCAGACCATGGGGTAGATTGGGGGGTTGGGGAACTCCGAATGCAGACACTGGAGGAAGGACATGACTGTAAGACAGGTTTTGGGCATACTGAGTTGAGATGCCTTTAAAGGGAGGGGATATTCGGGTAGGGAGCTCCTGGGAGAGATGTGGCCTGTAGATAGCCATTGGTGAATTATCTGCTTTATGTGGCTGTCCCATAGGAATGGCAGATCTCGCCGGGGAGAAAGACTACAGAAGTGAGGGCACCTTGGGGGCAGAGAGGAGACTCTCTCAAAGCCGGCTGAGGAGGAACAGCCAGGGAAGTAGGAGGGACACCAGGGAGTCATGGCGTCACTAGGGCCTTGAGAGAGGATCTCTGTTTTCTCTCCACAACCATTTGCCTTCATGACAAACACATCTCCTTCCTCCTGAATGTGGCCATGTAGGGAGCAGAATGGGAAACTAGTGCTAATGCCCTCTGGGAGGGGTATGCAGGCACTCAAAGTCTGGGCAGGAGGGCCAAGGAAGACTCTGGCAAACTCCATTAGATTTGGTGGCAGGGACAGATACATTTGAGAATCGAGGACAGGCATGGAGAAGCTTGTGGAAATTCAAGGCTGAGTGGGAGCATTTCTCTGTCTACAGGTCCATGGGCCATGAGTTCAGGGACATCATAAAGGGAACAAGGAGACCAGGGGACAGGAGATGAAGAGTCTCTTTGGAAGTTGTGGGGATTAAGAAACCTGATTTGGGGGAGATGGTCTGAGGGAAGAGCAAGGCCAGATTCCATGGCCTGTTGGGTCTTGAGATAGAAGTGCTTTTTTTCCTGACAAGGGCATGTTTCTTAGAGAAGCAAGAAGCAAGAGGAGTTTGTCACAGTTAAAGGTAAGAGAACAGTCAGAGGGGAGGAGAGGATACCATAAAGAAAACCAGTAAGGCTCTGTAGGTCCCTGAAGGGAACAGGTCAGGGATACAGGACTGTTATTCCAAATGTATGTGGCCTCTGAGAACATCTCTGAAGCCCATCCAGACTTTTTAGAGCTGCTCAGAGCAGACAGGGCATGCAAAGGGCCCAGAGGAAAGGGGCAGTGGAGAGGCAGAGACTGAAAGAAGCCAGGAAGGTCAATGTGGGCCACAAGTTAAGACAACCTCAGCAGGCAGAGGCAACCCATCAGTTCCCCTCCACCGCGCTCTGGGCCAGCATGCCACAGCTAGTGCTGGCAGGCTCCTTCACCCCCTGCCAAGGCTCTGGGTCTGGCCACCATTTTGTGCCTGGCTTTTCCAGATAGCCTCCAACTTGAACCCCTCATGGTAAAGCCATATGGCATCGAGGCAGGGAAGTCATGCCAAGGTGCAGGCCTGAGGCCATGGCCAGAGAGAAGGTGGGGAGTTCGGGAGACAGGGCGGAAAGAGCAACTTTGAACCCCCTTTGGGGGTGTGGCTTCTTCTTGGCTTCTAAGCCAAGACGTATGTTGGGGTAAAGGAGTAGGTTTTCAGGAGGAAACAGGAGACTCAGTGTGGGTACCAGAGGTGGCCACCATTACCCTAAAGGGATAATTTTGGAGTGGTTCTCCCAAGGATGGGGGTGGGCAGCGCTGCACCTCCAGGGCTCGATTTCCCCACTTGTAAAGTGGGGATAATAGAATAGCCTTTACTTCAGAGAGTTGTTGACGGTTCTGTGAGTTAATTTTTGTATAGAATACTTAGAAAAGCCAGACACATCACAAATGATGGTAAATACTATCATGATTTCATGAGGCATTATCCATTTACACAAAATTCTTGGACTTTGGGGGCACAAACGACATCTCCTATTGATATGACTCTATGCTGATCAACAAATAGGCATGATTAAATAACAATGATGATAAGATTCAAATTTAGGATTACACATTAGGATCAGTTTGAAGAAATTTTCCATGAATGCTTATTAGAGTGGAAAGGGCCAAGAGTTAGGTGTCAAAGGACCACAGATGTTTGTTCTAGCATCTTCCACATGCTGGACTTCAGTGGCCATCATGATAGAAAAGACACTTACATTAGCAGAGCTAATGACTCTGTTGGGGAGACAGACACAAGTTTAAAAAATAATTACAAATTATGATTAATGCTATGAAGGGGAAAAACCCAAATGGGAAAAAGAGGTTGGAGGGTACCTGACTTTAGGTCATGAAAATCTCTGATAAGTTGACATGAAGCCAACTCAGAAGTGGTTATGGAGGTGTTTGGGAGGTGAGGAGAGCATTCTGGATTGGAAAATGATTTCCTTTCTCAATTAGGTAATCTCAGGCAACTCTGTGAGCACCAATTTCTACATCTGTAAAATGAGGATAAACCTGCCTATCCAACTGACCACAACAGAGCCTGTGTGAGGGTAAAATGAAATGATGTTAAAGAATTCTGTTAACCACAGACAGATGCATAGACAAAGAATCCATGAGGAAAGAACTCACTGATCATTTCCTTTCACTTTTCCTATTCATTAAATTTGGTTCCTGTGTATAACATGACTGGAGTACAAAGAGGTCTCTTTGGGAGGCACAGTGGCTAAAGGTCATGTTGAGAAGACATAACCTCAGTGTTATGAATAACAGTGGAAGGAGAGAGGGGTGTGGGAGGGAGACAAAGGTGATTCTCTGGACAGGAGATGGCTGAGCTGAGCCACAGGAGATGAGGGGGTATAGTCTAGGTTTTTGTAAAGCTGAAAATCTGGAGAAAATTTTAGTGTGGGATGTTGGTACATATTTCAGTGTTCAGTAGACACAAACCCTTCTGGGACCTGTCCTGGGGGAAGGTCATAGTTAATGTTACTTAATCTTCACCAAGTAGCCATTTAATTCCAGAAACAGAGAGGCAGACGTGCTTTCCCTGGGTGCTCAGAAATGTGACTTCCATCTAGTAGATCATCAACAAATGTTTGAGGCATTGGAGGATCCTCCAAAATGGGGAATACTGAGAAGAGCACTGCCAGGCTGCCCTGCAATTTCTGGGCTATAAGGGAGTCCCATGAGATCAGGCTCAAAACTTTCTGTGGGTTGCAAAAACATCTTCTTTCATATGCACAGTGAAGCAGGACAAGGGCTATAAAGGAATGAATCCAGAAAGTTTTCTGCTCTGGGAAGAAGCATCTCCCCAGGTTGGACATGGGGCATCAGCCATTGCCATGTTTCCCCCTTCAATCTGAAACCCATGGACTACGCCACGCTGCTCATTAGGTCACAATGTCATTGCAGACATGGGTGACCAGCCAGCCAGTGTGTCTATAGCTTCTGAATGGCGTTTTCTGACTGTTACTGTATTGGTGCTTTTGGGAAAATTTAAGGAGAAAGAGACATCAGTCAAAGTTGCCTATAGCAAGACATAGCAAGGTCACATTCTGATAAAGACATTTTCTCAACCACACTGTTCGTCTCAAAAGGACAGGAGTGCTGAAGCAGACATTCCAGTGGAGGAGTTCTCAGGTAGCCTCTAGGTGAGGAGGTGAGAGAGGAACCCTCTGGAAGGGAAGGAGGAGGGGAGAGGGAGTCTCTCTTTCATCCTGGAGGGGAAGGTCAGAGGGAGAAGAGGCTGATTTTTGTGATGCTATGGGTTTCAGGTTTCCATGACCTTTTTGAGGCTATTCCCTGCTGAGTTTGGACCCCATGTTCAAGGCCACTTTCAAAGGGGTCCATGGAAAACACCTTCTCAAGCTAAGAGAGACTTTGACTCTTGAAACTGTAAATGCTAATTTTTATGAATGGCCTTGTATAGGTAAAGAGGAGGGATGAAGGAAGACATTTGCAATAGAAAAGTATAGAAGGCGCCAAGAGAAACTAAGGGCTTCGAACAAGAAGTAGGGGGAGTTGGGTTAGGACAGAACAAGAGTCTTATGGGCCAGATTCCTAACATCTCAAAGAAGGAAGCCAAACTTATTCAGTGTTAGCAGAAATGACTCTCTGCTTCCTGCAGAGGTGAGGAGAAGCCAGGAGGCCAGCTCAGAGCTGCTCGGGCTTGTAGGGGGCACATGCTGGGACAAGGGGCCCAGATGTGAAGGTTTGACCATTTCTTGTCTTCCACGTGTCTCTTTTTTCCACTAACAGCCACCTGTCGGCAGTTCATGGGCAGGCTCCAGACTCAGGAGGAATGGAGGGAACTCAACTTCATCTCGTGGAAGGAAGACCTCACATTGCGAAGGGGTCAGTTCTCCCTGAATGGATCCTGGCATTTGACACAATTCCAATCAAAACTGCAATGGGAGTTTTTTGAACTTGACATGATATTTCTAATATTTATTTGGAAGAATTTATTTTGGAGGAATAGGTAAAACTCACATGCACACAAAATAAGTAACAAGTAGAAGTTTGCATTGTTAGATTTTGAAACACATTTTAAATCTGAAATCTTTTGAACAGTATGAAGCTGGTGGCCAAATAGGTCAATGGCGAAGAATAGAAAGCCCAGATATGGGTTTATTCTTGCCTTATCTGCTTTTAGAGGAGTGGCATTTCCATTTAGAACATTGAGTAATAGAGACACATCGCAGTTTGGAGCAAAGCAAAGTAAGCGTCCCGTTTGTTGCCATTGTGGTGCAAAGACCGGGATGAGGGTACCACCAGCCAAGAGTGCCATTTTTCTTCAGCCCCAAGTTCCCCCATTGTTTCATGAAGGGTGACATTGTCTTCAGTTGCTTAGCCAGCTTCCTTTTGGGATTGAAAGCTTTTTATAGCTGGAAACCCGAGATCTGTCCAAATTCTGTGAATGTTGACTTGCTGGTACTCCCAGTTTTCTTTAAAGGTGTGAAGACAAAGGCAAAGGAGGGCAGTGTGAAGCCTCTGACACCCAGCAGTGCTGGGGGAGCGGATGCAGGCTCTCCAGAATCACTCACGGCTACTGCAAATGCTTTTCCTATTTTCTGAAATTCATCCAATCTCTTTCTACTCCACCACCAACATGGCCACACTCTGGATTATCCTTGAGCATCTTGAGTCGGTGATTTTACTGAATAAATGTGGCACTCCAAGTAAGTGAGTAAAGTGCAAGTCATGCAATAATCGACCCAGAAATCACTAAATTATTATTACTTTTCAAATGAGATGATGTGTCATCTCATTGAGCACCTGCTTGGGGGCACGCCAGGCATGGTTCTGGGTGCTGAAAACCAGCGTGTGAACAAAACAACTTTGCTGTCCCAGGGAGTAGTGAGTTTCTAGGGAAGGAGAGACACAATGAACTAAGAACCAACCAACCTATAACTTGACAGGTGGCTGGTAAAATGAAGAAAAGTAAATCTGGCTGGGGAGACAGGAACTGCTGGATGTGGTTGGTGGGCAAGGAAGGCTTCTTGGATAAGGTGCCATTTGGGAAGAGGTCTGAAGACTCATGCAGGTCTGTGCCACAGAGGTATCTGGGGGAGAACATTGCAAGAAGTGGGTGTAGCAAATGCAAAGCATTTGCTACCTGAAGGTGGATCAGTGTTTACACCTCTTCCTCTATGCAGTAATTATTGTCAGTAATCATGCAACAACTAGAAATGATTCCCTCTTTAGTTTTAGAACAATTTAAACAACATACATTTCACTTTCAAGATAATATTCAATTTCAGTAAAATATTGTACAATGACCTTAACTGTGTATATTTGCCATTTAAAAAAATCCCCCCAAACTACACCTTACAGAATCACACTATGTTCACTGTGAAAACTTGAAACACAGATGACTCCCAAGTGGTCAGATGGAATGACAGAATGAAGGAAGTCAAATTCTAATTCCTGGACTCTGTAATCATTGTGCTATGACTGGGTCTTTTGAGTCTACTGCTTAAACTCAAACTCAGGGATACGTAGTGCTGGGGACTGGAGACACAAACTGTACCTAAAGCAAACTCAAATGATTCTGAACCCTTATCAACCACACTGCAAAATTCCTGTCAATGCATCTGTGTTTACACAGACCTAATATTTGTCTTTACGTGTACATGAGTGTGCTTGGCTGTGCATGTGTGTGTGAGTGCCCTCTTCCCTGCTTTCCAACTCCCCAAAATGTGCTCCCCCAACTCGCAGCATTTTCCAAGCTATGGAGTGGGCAGATGTTCCTTGATCTCATCTGTGGCCGAAGTTGGGGTGCCTCAGGTGGCTCCTAGTAGTAGGTTCTTTGGACCTGTGTTTCTAGTGCTCTGATTGGAAGGATGAAAAATTAGTCTTCATCAAGCTCAGGTCCCTGAGGTTTTTGTGTTTCTGGCTCTCCCACAGAATTTCTGCATCTTCCAGATGCTTCCTTTGTCCTCGCTTATCTGGCTTACCTGGGCTCCTGTTTATTGGGAGCTTTGGGGCTCTACTGGAGCAGCCAGATGAACAGAGGTTGGGGGGTCAGAGTACCACTATGGCCACTGTTAAGGGCATCCATTGTGCAATAGAGAGACAGCTGTCCACTGTTCGGTTTGGATGGATCCCAACTCTGATTGGGTAGCCCTTCACAATGAAGCAGCATTACTTCATATGGTTGTAAATGCCCAGCTTTGGTCATTTTCATTTAAGTTGGCAGAAACTTTTCAATGTCACTCAATTTACCAAAAGAGTGCCTCTCCGTTGTACTATAATATGTGTCTGCATGTTCAGCTTTAACCTGCTTGGGAATTTAGTAGGAGAACAGGAGAGTGTACCTTTGCCATTTTTAAATAGAAGTTCTGGGTGCCTAATCAGATCATTTTCTTGAACCATGATTTATGTGAGTGCCTCTGCTGGGGAGAAGCTGGAAGGGGTGAGGTTAAGAGGGGCTTTATGTGTCTTCTTGGCTTTGCAGGTGACAGAGAAGATGGCACCTGAGAGCATTATCCCTCAGCTTGCTCACGGGACAGTAGCGATTCGTTTAATGGAGGGCCTCTCCTCAGAACATGACTAATGCGGGTACCCTTAAGGGATGCTGTGACTGCTCTATCTCTGTAATGTCCAGTTGTTGTTGGCTTTGTGAGGAAGAGTTTATATATAGGGGTCTGCTTGCTTAGAAGTTGAACGTTTCATGATCTGGGATAAGCCAACTGTACTGGCAGAACTTGCCTCAACCTCTAGGTGGTTCCTTGAGTTACCAGAGATGAGCACACTGGGAAGAGAGCCCCAGGTCAGCTGGGTCTCTGACCACAGGGTTTGAAGGAAACCCAGGCTATTTAAAAAATCTTTTTTTTCTTTAGAAAAATATGTTTGCCAATGTGCGCTCCGTAAAAGGAGATTTCGGTCGCCAGTGGAGGCCACTCTGTTCCAGGGCCTCAGAGGGCCTGCAGCGTGAAGTCAGCCTTAACTGAAAAGCTTCACTTCCGCCCAGATGGGACGCCCTCAGCTTCTCTGTCAGCTGCAGGGAGAGCAGTCTTGTTTAGCACTCTTAATTTTTTCACTCACAGCCTCTTGTCCATTGGGTGACAGGAAAAACACTAACTTGGGTTTTGTGTTATTTACATTTTAAGATCCTAATTCAACTCCATCTGGTGCTGTTTATGGAAGGGAAGAGGCCTCTGATAAGCACAGCTGGGGAGGAGATTTTCCAGCGCTGCTGTCCCGTTGTTTTGCTCACTTTCTCCCAGCACAGAGGACCGTCTGCAAACGATCAGAGAAGTGAAAGGAATCTGAAGACAAAATATATCTTCAGAATTTCACCAAGTCTTTGGATTTGATTGGAGATAGATGAACAACATGGTATGGAACTTGAGCCCCCAGAAGATTCTGGAGAGTCTATAACTCACTGCCTCTCCTTTCAATGCCCCCTGTCCTTCTCTTTCAGCTCCATGCCAGTGCTCATTCGTGGCCCAACTGAAAAAACAAAAGGAAAATTAAAGTATCTGTGATCAGAAGTTTGGGTCTTTAGATGGGGGAGGGACCCGAGAAGACATTTCACCGACTTCCTGTTTTTCATAGACTAATCTGAGGTCTGTTTACCCCCATGACACACCTGTGTCTTCTAAGTGATCAGCCCTGGTCTACAATAATGAGTGGAAATGTATATTGTTGCAAAGGACAACGGTTTCTTTTCTTGATGGCCAGGGACATGTGGGGCTAGGATCAGAACTCTCTGGGTCTTTAGCATCCTATTTTTTTTTTTAAATATGGACTGGGTAAAGGTTAAAAATCAAAGTTCTTATTTACTCTGTGGGTGAATTCTCCTACCTGGGCCTGGAGGTCAATTCTGTGTCATAGCCATGTTTTCTATTCATCTTGGGGTCCCTGGAACTGTGGTCTGTGACAGGTGAGGTCACAAGACTGTAGAAGGCCAGGCAGCCATTCAGATAACTGTGACACTTGCTGGGATGTGGTCATGAGTGTTCTCTGTGGAAGAGGATACTTCTCTGGTGATGTGGAAGGAGAACACCATTGGAAAGTCATTTGATGATGAACCTGAGTATCCCCTTCCAGTCAGGAAAGGCTTAGAAAATGCTTGGCAGCCTCTTTCATGAGGCATGGAGGAATTCCAGGGGCAGGGTCACCTGACAGTCTTATAAACATGAGGGTAAGAGGGAAATAGTGGGTGAAAATGGGAGGTGATGGCAGGGGCATAGGAAGGATATAATAGGGTGAAGTTGGGGCATATGGAAGGACAGTAGACACTGTGTTCTGGAGGCTTCTGAGGGGGATGTTTGAGGTCAGTAAGAGCCTAGGGCTTCTCGGAGTTGTAGTTACAATTTTCAGTGATATAAGCCTCAGTATGGGGATGAAACACATCAATCCCAATGTGCCTTTGTGACATGTTCCCCCTTCACCTCACTTCCTGACTTGGCCTAATACCATTTTCAAAGGGGACTCTTTTTTTTTT